>JAREIK010011690.1:0-34641 GCA_029783825.1 Sapria himalayana
TATAGAATAATAAGAATTAGAAAAATAAGAATAATAAGAAAAATTAGAAGAAACAAGAAGAACACGAAGAACAAAAAGAACAATAAGAATAAGAAGAATAAAAAAATAAGAAGAATAAAATTAATAAGAAGAAATAGAAGTATAAGTAGAATAAGAAGGATAATAAGATTAAGAAGAATACGAAGAATAAGATTAATAAGAAGAATAAGAAGAATAAGAAGAATAAGAAGAATAAGAAAATAAAATAATAAGAATAATAAGAAGTTTAAGGAAGATAATAAGAATAATATGAATAAAAAAATAAGGTGAATATAAAGAAAAATAAGAATAAGAAAGAAGAAGAATAATAAAATAATAATAATAATAATAATAATAATAATATGAAGAATGAGAAGAATAAAAAGATTAAAAAGAATAAGAACAATAAGACGAATAAAAAAAATACAATAATAAAAAGAATAAAAGAATAAGAAGAATAAGAAGAATAAGAAGAAAAAAAAGAATAAGAAGAATTAGAATAATAAGAAGAATAGAAGAATAAGAAGAATAATTAGAATAAGAAGAATAAGAAGAATAATAGAATAAGAAGAATAAGAAGAATAAAAAGAAAAAGAAGAATAAAAAGAAGAATAAGAAGAATAAAAAAATAAGAAGAAAAGAAGAATAAGAAGAATAAGAAGAATAAGAAGAATAGAAGAATAAGAAGAATAAGAAGAATAAGAAGAAAGAGATGAATTAGAAGAATAATAACAATAAGAATAATAATAAGAATAAGAATAATAAGAAGAATAAGAAGAATAAAAAGAATAAAAGAATAAGTATAATAAAAAGAATATGAAGTATATTAAGTATATGAAGAATAATTAGAATACGTAGTACAATAAAAATAATTATAATAAAAAGAATAATAAAAAAATAGAAAAATAAAAATAATTAGAAGATTTAGAAAAATATGTAAGATAATAAAACTAAAATGAATAAAAATATAAGAATAATATCAAAAATAAGAAGAATAAAAAGAATAAGAAGAATAAAGAAAAAAGAAGAATAAGAAAAATTAAAGATTAAGATAAAAAAAAATAAAAAGATATAAAAATAATTAGATGAATAAGAAAATTAGATTGTATGAAAAATAAGAAGAATAAGAATAAAAATAAGAAATAGAAGAATAAGTAGAATAAGAAGAAAAAGAAAAAAAGAAAAAGAAGAATAGGAAAAATTAATAGAATAAGAAAATATGAATAATAAAAAGAGTAAGAAGAATAAAAAGAAATGAAGAATAAAAGAATAAGAATAATAATAATGATAATAATAATAATAATAAAATTAAGATGAATAAGAAGAATAAGAAGAATATGAAAATAAGATGAATAAGAAGAATAAGAAGAATAAAAGGTATAAGAAGAATAAGAAGAATAAAAAGAATGACAAGAATAACAATAATAACAAGAGTACGAAGATTAAAAAAATAAGAAGAATAAGAATCAAAACAATAATAATAAGAATAAGAAAAAGAATAAGAAAAAGAATAAGAAAAGAAAATGAAGAAGAAGAAAAAAAAATATAAGAATGATTAGAAGGATAAGAAGGATAAAAAGCATAAAATGGATAACAAGGAAAAGAAATATTAGATGTATAACAAGGATAAATTGGATATGAATGATTAGAAGGATAAGAAGGACAAGAAGGATAACAAGAATAATAAAAATAATACGAATAATAAGAATAAGAAGAATTTGAATATTTAAAAAAATAAGTTGACTATTAAGAATAAGAACAAAAAAAAAAGAAGAATAAGATGAATTAGTAGAATAATAAAAATAAGAAAATAACTCGAATAAGAAGAAAAAGAAGAATAACAAGAATAATAAGAATATGAAGAAAAAGAAGAAAATAAAGAATAAGATTACTAAGAAGAATAAGATTACTAAGAAGTATAAGAAGAATTAGAAAAATAAGTAGAATAAGAAGAAAAGAAGAAGAACATGAAGAAGAATAGAAAGAATAATAATTAGAATAATAAATAATATCAGAAGAATAAGATGAATAAGAAAAATTAGAAGAATAAGAAGAATAAGAATAAAAATAAGAATAAGAAGAAGAAGTAGATAAAAAGATAATGAAAAATAAGAAGAATAAGAAAATAAAGAATAATAAGAAGAATAAGACAAACAAGAATAATAAAAAGAAAAAGATGAATAAGAAGAATTAAAAGAATAAGAAGAATAAGAATAATTAGAAGAATAAAAAAAATAAAAAGAATAAAAATAATAAAAAGATTATGAAAAATATAAAGAATAAGTAGAATAAGAATAATAAGAAGAATAAAGAAGAAATAGAAGAATAGGGAGAATAGTAAAATAAGTAGAATAAGAAGAATCATAAAAATAAAATGATTAAAAAGTATAAAAAGAATAAGAAGAATAAAAATAAAAAAATAATAATAATAATAATAAGATAAAAATAATAAGAAGAATAAGAACAATAAGAAGAATAAGAATAACAAGAAGAATAATAAAAATAAATATAATAATAAGTATAAAAATAAAAAGAAGAATAAGATCAATATTAATAATAAAAGAAATAAAAAGAAAATTATGAAATAGAAGAATAAGAATAATAAGATGTATAAAAAGAATAACTATAATAACAAGAAAAACAAGAATAAAAAGAATAAAAAGATTAAGAAGAATAAGAAGAATAAAAAAAAAGAAGAAGAAACAAATCTTTGAAAAACCATAGCTCTAAGAATAAGAGAGAGAAAGTTAGATTTTTTGAAACAGAAAGCTTCAATTTGTGCAATAAGGCCATTTACTTTCCCTTTGCAATGCTCGTTAAACTTGCCAAGCCATTTAATCACACTATCATAAAAAATTTTCACATGGAAAGCCTCGTGTAAAGGAAATACAAGAGTTTATTGGAACTTTAAAGCTCATAGGTAATGTAAAAATGGGGATTACGATGCTAAACATACTATTCTACAATGCTTCGAGGATTAAGATTTTCAAATGCTCTGGATGAGGTGACAATGGATAATTAAGAGATATCTTATTAGAATGCTAAAATGGACAGATGATTTTATCCCAAAGAAGGAGACACTGGTAGCCGATATGGTTGAATTTTCCAACCTTCCTCATCATCTATACAGTAAGCATGCTTCCTTCTTCTTAGCAAAATGTTGGTAAACTATAATAAGAGATGAGCCACTACCTTAATGGCTATACCAAATAATGCAGGGATTTGTGTGGAGTTTAATCTCCTCTCATTACCTCCATTGATACAATGGATTGGTAGTAATGATGAACATTAGTTCTGGAAACCCAATGTTCCAAAATTTATCCCACAATATTGCTTAAAGTGTATAATATGGGCCACGGGGAGGAGGAATGCCTAGATGGAATGGGCAGAATGGAGAAAAATAATAAAATCTATTGAATTGAGAAGAGAAAAATTGCATGGGTTAAAAAAGATTAGAATAATGAAAAATAATTGGTTGAATATCAGAACACATACACTAATAATGCGGAAATGAATGTGGCTAGTGGAGGGAAGGAGGAGAATACCCCTACCTTACTAGATATTTAAAATAACAGTAGAGAGGAGAGAACATGGGCAGAATGCACAAAATTAATGATGGTGAGAGGGGAGGAAAGGAGGAGAATCAAGAATGGGCAGTGGTAAAATACTTTAATAAAAATATTGATAAAATTAACATGTCCCTGCTAGTTATTTAAAACAAAAATATAGGGGATAAAAGTATAGGTAAAAAAGTAGAAAATATTAATGTTATTAAGGCAACTAGTGAAGGGACTTACAATTGTTGAAATTAGTACTTTAGTGGAAAATATAAATCTAGAGGATTCGGCAAGCAGAAACAAGAGAGAAGGAAGGTTTTTCTCAAGAAAGACACAAAGGGATGAGGAACAAAGCTGGATGGATAATGATGATTTGCTGGATGACCCAGAAGAGGAGCCGACTCCAAGAGCTATACTTTTTCTAAGAAACAGGCACATTTGGAGGCAAGACAATTTCATCTCAAGGATGACTTGCTATTGGAGGCTGAAAGAAGCTGATTTCAAACTAGAGAGGAAGCAATGGAGGAAATAAATGTGATGAAAATGCACCTCGAGAGGATCCAAAAAATAAATAACAAGGAATAAGAAATAATGGAAAATATCAATACAAAGGCACCTAGAAATACTAAGAAATATATGATAATGAAATATAAGTCAAAATGTGTAACTAGAGCACAAGCAAAGTTTGTCATTAATGGATAGTTACTTATATTGGAATGTGAGAGGAGTAGCAAATACTCATACAACAAATAGACTTAAAAAATAATAAAAATTCATACTTAATATAGTTATAATAGTGGAACCGATGACAGATTAAATTCAATTAGAAAAACATAAAAACATAATTGGTTTTGAAAATGCATTTGCAAACATTAATAGTAAGATTTATGTGGATGCAACTTATAGATTTAGTAATATTAGAAGATAAGGAACAAATTATAAATTTTAAAATAGGAAGGGCATCGGAAGCAGTGTTGTTAGTGGTCTACACGAAAAATGCCAAAGAAGACAGGAAGGCCTTTTGGAAAGAAATGGAAAAGAAAGCAAAAAAAGATATACCATGGACAATCAGAAGAGATTTTAATGTAATAAGAAGTTTCAATAAAAAACAAGGAGGAAGAGCCTCGAATTTTGGGGCTATGTCACAGTTTAATGAAGCTATAACCAATGTGAGTTTGATTGAAGCGGACCCATTAGGAACAAAATATACATGGTGTAATAATTGGAAGAAAAGAAGCACAATATGGGCAAGTTTAGACATGGTGTTATATAATGAAAAATGGTTAAACTTTATAGAATCAACAGTAGTGAGATATATAAATAGAACCTGCTCTGATCATAATCCTTTGCTTCTACCTTTTTAGAACAAGATAAAATAAGAATACCATTTCAAATTTCAGAATATGCAGGGTTTGCACATGGATTTTGATAATGTAGTTATAAATGCATGGTCAGAATCGGTCTCTGGCAACCCATTACAAGTTCAACATAATAAATTGAGAAGGCTAAAAGCTTGTTTAAATACATAGAATAAAAATTATTTTGGCAATATAAATAAAGAGATTATAGAAGATGAACTAAAAGTGGAGGAACTAGAATTAGCATATGAGCAGGAGTAAAGAGAGCCACTTAGATAGGAACTTAACAAGGAAAAAGTAGAATTAAAACTTAGATTACATTTGGAAGAGGTGTATTGGAAGCAAAGTCCAAAGATTAAGTGGCTTAAGGAAGGGGACGATTATACAAAATTCTTCCACACGATATTAAAAATCAAGAATGAAAAACAAAAGATTAAAGGCATTAGAAACATAGAAGGGGAGTGGGTAGATAATGAAGATCAAATAAAGTAGAATTAGAAGAATATTTTAAAAAATAGCTTGGTGAAAATATAGCATGTAGAGGCAACTCGTTATTGCAAGACTATCACATGTAAGGTTACTGTAGAAGAAAAGAGTAAATTAATAGATTTCCTAGAATAAGAGGAAATAAAGGAAGTTGTTTTCAGTATGAATAAAGATAGTGCACCAGGGCCAGATGGATGGAACAATGATTTCTTTCAAAGAAGCTGACATAAAGTAAAAAAGACCTAATAGAAGAAATTAAATTGATATTTTCGAGAGTAGATATCACAAAATCATGGGCTAGCTCTTTCGTTGTATAGATACCCAAATGTGATAACCCACAGAAATGTGAAAATTTCAGGCCAATAAACTTATTCAACTCAGTTTATAAGATATTAGCAAAATTACTATAGAATAGATTATTTAAAATCCTTCCAAATATAATATCAGAGGAAGAAACATGTTTTTTTAAAAATAGATTAATGATAAAAAATATAAGCTTAGCCTTGGAAATGATGAGAAAAATTGGAACAAAGAAAAGATTGCATAATGTGGTAATAAAATTGATCTATCAAAAGCTTTTGACAGAGTAGAATGAGATATTCTATGTTACACTTTGAGAAAAATGAGTTTCTTAGAAACCTAGATAGATTTGATTTTCAGATGCATTTCTAACATATGATTGAGAATTCTAGTAATTGGAAAAAAAAGGAGAATTCAAACCAATAAGAGGTCTAAGGCAAGGAGACCCATTATCACCTTTGTTATTGAACATATATTTGGAATTGTTCATTTTAAATTTGAAACAAAGAATGAAAAAGGAAAAATCCTAGCTTTTAAGCAACCAAAAAAACACCTTTAGTGGGTTGCATGGCATATGTAGATGATGTAATCATATTCATAAATGCAAACAATAAATCAATGAGTAATCTAATGGATATACTTCAGACCTTTGAGGAGGAAACATGTCAAATATTGAATAAAGTAAAATACTAGTTTATTATAGCAAAGAAAACACATAAAAGAATTGCACAAAGAATAAAAATGATCACGGGATTTACCCAAAAGAAATGAGCTTTAATGTATTTTGGTTGCACAATATATAAAGGTAGGTTAAAAGAAGAATACTATGTTTTTTAATAGGAAAAATGAGAAAAAATAGCAGGATGGAAAGAAAACCTCTTATGTTTTGGAAGAAGGAATTCACTCATATCACATGTACTACAAGGCATATTAACACATATATTAATGAATATCCAGCCATCAAAAAATTTTATAAAAAAACTAGAGAAGGAAATGGCTTCTTTCCTCTGAGAGAAAATTAAAGGAAATCCAAAATTACACTGGAAAAAATAGAAAGACTTATGTCATCCAAAAGAAGAAGCAGGATTAGGTTTAATTAGCTTGAAAGATATAAAAAATACATGGGCTTGTAATAACTAGTGGAGACTAAAAGAAAATGATAGTCTTTGGGCAAGATTTCTAAGAGCTAAATATGAAGTAAATAAATGAACTTTAAAGATACTAGGAAGGCTTCTAAAGCCTGGAAATTAATGTTAAAACATAAAGAAATAGTATATAAGCACTCAATACTAAAAAAGAGGGTGAAAATGGATGATCAAGGTAATTTTACAATGAAATTGGAAAAAACAATAGTAAGAAATAAAGGTAAAACTCTACCTATATATAATTTTGTTTAGGAAAGTGAGGCACCACAATAAATAAAGACCTTTATATGGAAAGTTCTCTCAAATGTTATTCTAATAGTTGAGAATATACAAGAAAAGGGTATAAGGTTAGTAAAATTATGAATGTTGCTCTATAGTAGTGGAAAATATAGAGCATTTGTTTTCTAAGGCAAAATTGCCACAGAAGTGTTGAATCAATTAGAAACTCTCACAAATATTAAGCATAAGGAAGTCGGCCTAAAAGCCAAACTTTTAAGCTGGAATAAGCAAACCTCTAGTAATAAAATCCTTAGATGTACTAGGAACAACCTAACACTTATAGTAATTTTGTGTATATGGAAAGCTAGAAACAAAAGTAGATTTGATTCAGTCAAGATAAAGGCAAAATATATTTTAGAAGATATTAAAAAAGAGTTTATGAATCTACCCGTTGCTATGCCAATAAAAGTCACAAATAAGGAAATAGAAGACAACATAGATAATGAATGGAAGCCTCATGTGAAGAAAATAAAGTGGCAAGGGATTCAAATTACTAAATGGATTATGCCCCACAGGAAGGGCTAGCACTATACATGGATGGAATTTTTAATAGAGAAATGGGAGAGGTAGGAGGAGGAGTAATTAGGAACATGGAAGGAAGAATAGAAAGAGCCTTCACAATGAAAGACATTCTTCAAAAGACATTCTTTTGAAGAATAGGGACATGGATGGCAGTCTCGGCTTTGCACAAAGAAATTCAAGCTTTATATAAAGCCTTAAAAAATTACAAGGAAAGTAATTATAAGAATATACAAATTCAAGTGGATTCAAATTTACTAGTGGGTCTAGCGACAAATAGGTTGTACATGTGCAGATACGAAGAAGAGCTTGAGAATATTAAAACCCTAATTAATGAGTTGGAGGCTTCCAAAACATATATATATATATAGGAAAATGTGCTAGTAGATAAGCTAGCAAAAGAAGGGTTGAGACGTATTCGGTAAGGGAGACATACTAGAAAGGCTAAAAGGGCTAGAAATACTGAATAAAATGGGATGTCCATACGTTAGAACACACAATAAAAGCAAAGGGAAAGCACAAGTTGGGAAAACATACATTGGAAATATGATATATAAAGTTGGATAATCTGAAGCAGGTGGATAGCCACTATTATAGAGATTCCAAGACCACAACTAAATGGGGGTTGGAGATTAGGAAAAGGAAAAACTCGACAAATATTATGATTGAAAATATTGACTGGAAGGCAAGCAAAGAGACTGATATAGATACTAAGTTGTAGAATATAAGAAGCTATAGACTAGGCAGTCAAATTTTTAAATATTTAAATTTATTGGGCTTTTACATTGCTATGCTTGGTTTTTTTTTGTTTAGATTTTAAGCAGAGAGCTAGATAAAAGTAAGTTAGAAACATACAACATGAGGCTGGATTCAAACATCTGGACAGAAGATTGTTTGAAGCAGTAGCATATATTTAGTGTCATGCATTACTGTGCTTGGGTTCTCTATCTAAAAAGCAAGCATGCTGGAGAAAAAACATTGATAAACAGATAAGCTAAAAAGAAAACCTAATGAATACATAAACCAATTTATATCATAAAAGAAAGTTGGATAGCAACAAGAAGGGAAAGCATGATTGAGAATATTACAAACCATGATTCATATATGATGTTTGTCTTATGTAATTCCTTTGCATTGTTGTGCTTGGTTTTTTGGTATGAAATGTAGGCATAGCTGGATACAAGCATGGATAAACATATTCTTTGGGTTTTGTATTGCTATGATTGGTGGCTTTCTATCTAGATTTAAGGCAGACAGCTGGATAGCAAGATGGTTTGCATTGCTGTGTTTGGTTTTTTTTGTCTGAAAAAATAAGCATGCTAGAGACAAGCATTGATAAACAGAAAGGCAGAAAATATGACTTAAAGAATACAAAAACCTACATGAAATTATACCAAAGTAGAAAGATGAATAGCTACAAGAAGGACAAACAAGATTGAGAATATAAAAGATAGCATGATTCATATATCTGGTGTTTGTCTCATGTCATTTCATTGCATTTGTGTTTGTTCTTGGTTTACTGGTATGAAATTCAGGCATAACTAGATACAAGCATAGATAAATAGAAAGATAGAAAAATAGACCAAAAGATTACAAAACCAATTTAGAATTATATTAAAGTATGTTGAAAAACACAAAAGAAAAGCTAATAAAATCTCAGTAGCAGGTCAAAATGATGAGAAGGATAAGGGCTCTTGGCATAAAAAGGGGCAGTTTAATAACAAAAATAGCAGGAAAAAAGAAGATAGAGGCTAGATAACGACACAAAAAAAGTGAAATCTTATGTAAATAAACAAAAACAGAAGCTAAACAGAAGAGAGGACTACATGAAGAAGGCAAGCCAGAAAAAATAGTAGAGCATGAAAGGCTAAATAGATGGAAGAAAAAAGTTGAAGATTTTGAAAGTATTTGTAAAACAAAAGAAAGCTTTTTAATTATAGATAGATGACATGTATCTAGGTTATGTTTATGTTTTGTTAAAGACTTACTGTGTAAGGCAATTATATGTGTGAAAATTTTAGTGAACCCATGATTATCCTCCAAAAAAAGTGAAGGTTGAAATAATAAACAAACTTTTTAAAAAAACTAAAAAATAAAAAAAAAAAAAGATATAAAAAGAATATGAAGAAAAAGAAGAATAAAAAGAATAATAAGAATAATAAGAATAATAAGAATAAGAAGAATAAGGAGAATAAGGAGAATAAGAAGAATAAAAAGAAGTGAATAATAAGTAGAATAAGAAGAATAAGAAATATAAGAAGTATATAAAAAATAAGAAGAATATGAAAAATATGAAGAATCAGAATAATAGAAAGATTAAAAAGAATAAGAAGAATAAGATTAATAAGAAGAATAAGTAGAAAAAGAAAAATAAGAAGATAAGAAGAATAATAAGAATAAAAAGTATAAAATTTATAGAAGAATAAGAAGAATAAGAAGAATAAGAAGAATAAGAAGAATTTGAGAAATAACAGGGATAAGAAGAATAATAAGAATAAGAACAAGAAGAATAGAAATAATTAGAAGGGTAATAAGTATAAGAAGGATAAGAAGCATATGAAATATAAGAATGATTAGAAGGAAAAGAAGGATTAGAAGGAATATAATGATAAAAAGAATAAGAAGGATAAGAAGGATAAGAAGGATAACATGGATAACATGGAAAAGAAGGATAGGTAGGATAAGAAAGATAAGAAGAATAATAAGAATAAGTAGAATAAAAAGAATAAAAAAAAGAAGAATAATAAGACTAAAGAGAATAAAAAAGATAAGAATAATAAGATAAATAAGAAGAATAAGAAGACTAAGAAGAATAAGAAGAATAAGAAAAAAAAGAACAATAAGAAGAAATAGAAGAATAAGATTACTAAAAAGAATAATAAAATTAGAAGAACAAGTAGAATATGAAGAATAATAAGAATAAGAAGAATAAATAATATAATAAGAATAAGATAAATATGAAGAATAAAATGAAAGGAAGAATGAGAAGAATAAGAACAAAAATAAGAATACAAAGAATAGAAGTATAAGAAGGATAATTATAATAAGAAGAAAGAATAAGAAGAATAAGAAGAATAAGCAGAATAAGAAAGATAAGAAGAATAAGAAGGATAAGAAATATAAGAAGAATAAGAAGAATGGGAAGAATTGTAAGAATAACAAGAACAAAAAGAATAAGAAAGATAAGGAGAATAAGAATAATAAGAATAATAAAAAAATATGAGTAATAAATAGAATAAAAAGAATAAGAAGAATAAGAAGAATAAGAAGAATAAGAAGAATAAGAAGAATAAGAAGAATAAGAATAATAAAAGAATAATAAGAATAATAAGAATAATAAGAAGAATAAGAATAATAAGAAGAATAAGAAGAATAAGAAGAATAAAAAGAATAAAAAGAATAAGAGGAATAAGAAGAATAAAAAAATAAGTATAAGAAGATAAAGAAAAAGAAGAAGAAAAAGAAGATTTAGAAGAAAAAAAGAATAAGAAGAATAAAAAAATTAAAAAGAATAAGAAGAAATAAAAAAGAATAAGAATAATAACAATAATTATTATTATATTATTAGAATAAAAAGAAAAAGAAGAACAAGAAAAATAAGAAGTATAAGAAAAATACGAAGTATATGAAGAATATAAATAATAATTAGAATAAGAAGAATAAGAAGAATAAGAAGAATACTGAAGAATAAGATATATAAGAAGAATAAAAAAAAAAAAATTAAGAAGAATAATAAAAAAAGAAGATTACAAATTATTAGATGAATAAGAATAATACAAAGAATAAGAAGAATAAAAAGAAGAAGAAATAGAATAATAACAAAAAAAAGAAGAATGAGAAAAATAAAAAGATAAAGTTTGAATTAATACAATAAGTAAGATAAAAAGAATAAGATGAATATGAAGAATAAGAAAAATATAAAGAATATGAAGAATAAGAAGAATAAGAAGAATAAAAAGAATAAGAAGAATAAGAAGAATAAGAAGAATAAGAAGAATAAGAAGAAAATGAAGAAAAAAAAAGAAAATTAAGAATAAGAAAAATTAGAAGAAAATGTAAATTAAGAAGAATAATATGAATATGAAGAATAAGAACAATATAAAGAATATGAAGAATTTGTAGAATAATAAGAATAAAAAAAAATAAGAAGAATAATGAGAATAATAATAATTTAAAAAATAAGAAGTATAAGACGAATAAAAAAAATAAATAATATAAGAAGAATAAGATGAATAAAAATAATTAGGAGAATTTGAAGAATAAAGAAAATAAGAAATAAAAGAATAAGAAGAATAAAAATAATAAAAAGTATAAAAAGAATAAAAAGAATAAGTAGTGGAATAAGAATAAGAAGAATTTGAAGAATAAAAAGAATAAGAAAAATAAGAAGAACAAGAATAATAAGTAGAATCAGAATAATAAGTTGATTATAAGAATAATAAGAAAAAGAATAATAAGAAGAATAATAATAATAGGAAGATATCAAAAAAAATAAGAATAAGATTATTAAGATGAATAAGATGAATTATAAGAATAAGTACAATAAGAAGAAAAGAATAAAAAAAGAAAAAGACGAAGTAATATAAGAAGAATAGAATGAATAAGAATAATAATAATAATAATATGAAGAATAAGAAGAAAAATAAGAATAATAAGAAAACGAAGAACAAGAAGGAAAAGTAGAATAACATGAATATGAAGAATAAGTTGAATAAGAAGAATAAAGAAGAATAAGAAGAAATATAAGAATATGAAGAATAAGAAGAAAAATAAAAAAGAAAAGATTAAAAAGTATAAGAAGAATAAGAAAAATTAGAATAATAATAAGAATAAGTAGAATAATGAGATAAAAAAATAAGAAGAAAAAGAAAAATAAGAAGAATAAATGAATAAGAATAAAAAGAAAAATAAGAAGAAGAAAAAGAATAAAAAGAAAATGAAGAATGTGAATAATAAGTAGATTTAGAAGAATAAGAATAATAACAAGAAATAGAAAATAAGAAGAATTAGAAAAATAAGTAGAATAAGAAGAATAAGTAATATAAAAAGAATAAAATGAATAAGAAGAATAAGAAGAATATGAATAAAAAGGAGAATAAGCAGAAAAATAAGAATAAGAATAATTAGTAAAATACCAATATTAATAAGAAAAAGAATAATAAGAAGAATATGGAGAATAATAAAAATGATATGAATTTGAATAATGAAAAGAATAAAAAGAATAAGAAGAATAAGAAACATAAGTAGAATGATAAGAATTTAAATAATGAGAAGAATATGAAGACTAAGAATAATAAGAATAAGAAGATAAAGGAGAATAAGAAGAAAAGGAAGAATACGAATAATAAGAAGAATAAGAATAATAAGAAAAAAAATGAAGAATAAGAAGAATAAGAAGAATGCAAATAATAAGTATAATAAGGAGATAAGAATAATAAAGAGGATAAAATGAATAATGAGAAGGACAATTACTTGTTGTTCTTATTCTTAATTTTATTCTTATTCTTGTTATCCTTGTTATTCTTTTTATTCTTCTTATTCTTCTGATTCTTCTGATTCTTCTTATTCTTCTGATTCTTCTTTTTAATCTTATTCTTTTGATATTATTATTATTCTAATTATTAGTCTTCTTGTTCTTCTTCATGTTCTTCTTTTTCTTCTTATTCTACTTATTTTTCTAATTCTTCTTATACTTCTTAGTAATCTTATTTTTCTTAGTAATCTTATTCTTTATTTTCTTCTTTTTCTTCCTATTATTCTTATTCTTGTTATTCTATTTATCTTCTTATTCTTCTTATTCTTATTATTCATCTTAGTATTATTATTCTACTTATTCTTCTTATTTTTCTTTTTTCTTGTTCTTATTCTTTGTATTCATCTTATTTTTTTAAATATTCATATTCTTATTATTCATATTATTTTTATTATTCTTGTTATCCTTCTTGTCCTTCTTATCCTTCTAATCATTCATATCCAATTTATCCTTCTTATACATCTAATACTTCTTTTCCTTGTTATCTAACTTATGCTTTTTATCCTTCTTATCATTTTATTTTTTTTATTCTTCTTCTTCAGTTTCTGTTCTTATTTTTTTCTTATTTTATTCTTATTATAATTGTTATTTTTTATAATTCTAATTCTTCTTATTCTACTTATTCTTCTATTTCTTATTTTTCTTCTTAATCTTCTTATTTTTCATACTATTCTAATTATTCTTATTCATCTAATTCTTTATATATCTTTTATTTTTTTATTTATCTTAATCTTTTATTTTTCTTATTCTTCTTATTTTCCTTATTCTTCTTATTCTTTTTATTCTTCTTATTTTTTATATTCTTCTTATATTTGTATTCATTTTAGTTTTATTATATTACATATTTTTCTAATTCTTTTAATTATTTTTTTTCTATTTTTTCTTATTCTTCTTTTTATTATTATTCTTTCTTGTACTACTTATTCTAATTATTCTTCATATACTTAATATTCTTTTATTCTTCTTATTATTCTTATTATTTTATCCTTTCTATTCTTATTATTATTATTATTATTATTGTTATTATTCTTCTAATTCCTCTTATTAATCTTATTCTTTCTTATTCTTATTATTCTTATTCTTCTTATTCTTCTTATACATCTTATTCTTCTTATTCTTCTTATTCTTATTATTCTTCTTATTCCTTATACTTCTTATTCTTCTTATAATTCTTATTCTTCTTATTATTCTTATTCTTCTTATACTTCTTATTTTTCTTATTTTTTTATTCTTCTTATTCTTCTTATTCTTCTTATTCTTCTTATTCTTTATTCTAATTATTCTTTTATTCTAATTATTCTTCTTATTCTAATTATTCTTTTTATTCTTCTTATTCTAATTATTCTTCTTATTCTTCTTATTCTTTTTTTTCTTCTTATTCTAATTATTCTTCTTATTCTTCTTATTCTTCTTATTCTAATTATTCTTCTTATTCTTCTTATTCTAATTATTCTTCTTATTCTTCTTATTCTTATTATTCTTATTTTTTTTATTCTTGGATTTTTTTTATTCATCTTATTCTTCTTATCTTTTATTCTTCTTATTCTTTTATTCTTCTTTTCTTATTCTTATTCTTCATATTATTATTATTAGTATTTTCTTCTTCTTATTCTTATTTTTCTTTATATTCATCTTATTTTTCTTATTCATATTATTCTTCTTATCTTCCTTATACTTCTTATTATTCTGATTATTTTTTTTCTTCTTATTCTTCTTATTATTCTAATTCTTATTATTCTAATTCTTCTTATTCTTCTTATTCTTCTTAGACATCATACTCATGTTTTCTTTTTTTCTTTTTATTTTATTATTATTATTATTATTATTATTATTATTATTATTCTTTTTATACTTTTTATTCTTCTTATTCTTTTTATTCTTTGTATTCTTCTTATACTTATTCTTTTTATTTTTATAATTCTTCATATTCATGTTATTTTTCTTATTCTTTTTATTCTTCTTATATTTCTTATAATATTTTCTTATTACCTAGCCCATATTTAGTTTTTATATATGACTCCCAAAGACTATCATTTTCTTTTAACCTCCACCAATTTTTACTTGCCCATGCTTTGGCCAAGTCATTTAGGATATTAAAACCTAAACACGTCTCCTCCTTTGGGTAGCATAAGTCCCCCCATTTTTTCAAGTACAACATATTCTTTCCTTCTTTTTTCTCCCATAAAAAATTAACCATTTCTCTTTCGAATTTTCTTATAATACATTTTGGTGGTAGTATTGACATTAAAATGTGTGCTAATGATCCTTGCAACACGTGTGAAATTAGTGATATTCTTCCTGCCATGTTTAATAGGTCCTCTTTCCAACTCACAATTTTTTTGTCTTATCTTTTCCCAAGAATGAGAAATATTCCTCCTTTACTCTACCTTCATATCGGGAAACCCAAATTTATTAACTCCCCCTTCTTTTGTATAAAACCTATAACCCTTTTGATCTTTTGGGTAATATTTTCTGACATTTTTGCCGCTATCATAAATTGAAATTTATTTTTATTTAACATTTGCACTGATTCCTCTTTTGTTTGCAGCAGCCGCATAAGATCTTTCATAAAATGTCTACTTGCATTTGTGAATTCTATTATATCATCCACATATGCCAGGCACCTTATTAGTGGTGTGTATCTAGGCTACTTATAAGCAAAAATACTACCACTTTTCACTTCCTCTTTCAGATTTATTATAAAAATCTCTAAGTATATGTTAAATAGGGAAGGAGATAATGGATCTTCCTATCTTAGTCCCCTTGTTGGTTGAAACTCTCCACCTACTTGCCCATTTTTAAAAATTTCAACCTATACACTGGAAAAACACCTATACATAATGTCTATCCAGAATTCTCGAGAATCTCATCTTCCTCATAAAAAATCATAAAATATCCTATTCAACTCTATTAAATGCTTTTGACAAGTCTAACTCCATGATTACATTATACCCTCTCACTCTAGCTCCTATTTCTCTTATCAATTCTAATGTTAAATTGATATTTTCCATCATTAGCCTATTTTTGTTGAAGCCTACTTGCTCAAGGTAAATAATTTTGGGAAGTATCCTACTGAGCCTATTATGGAGTATTTTAGCTAAGATCTTGTAAATTGTATTGCATAGGCTAATTGGCCTATAGTCTTCTCCTTTTTGTGGATTTGCTTTTTTGGGAATCAACACTATATATGAACTAGCCCATGCTTTAGTAATATTTGCACCTGGAAAGATCCATGCTATGGCTGTAACTATTTCATCTTTTATTACGCTCCAACTACGTTGAAAAAAACCATTATTCAGCCATCTGGACCTGCAACACTATCTTTATTAGCATTAAATACAACCTCTTTCACCTCTTCTTCTCTTGGTAGTACTTCTAACATTTCATTATCCTATTCCGTGACTTTTCTTTCAATTTTTTTCCATTAATGTATGCCTTCTACAAGTGTTTGGCCCACATAAATAATCTCTGAAAAAACCTTTTAATTCATTTTTAATTTCTTCCTCTTTTTATCCATTCTCCATTTTCTTTTTTAAAGCCTTTTATTCCTATTTTTTGATTTCTAATTTTCGCCATTGTATTAAAAAACTTCGTATTTTTATCTCCATCTTTCAACCACTTAATTTTAGCTCTTTGTTTCCAATAGACTTGTTCCATATGCATTCTAAGTCTTAGTTCAGCTTTCGCTTTGCTAAGTTCTATTCTAGTTATGCTATCTTGCCTTTCTTCATACTCTAGTTATAGAGTAATTACTTTCTACTCAGCTTCTTGTATTTTTTTGGTAATATTACCAAAAACATTCCACTTACTAAGGACCAGACACACTCTTCGCAATATCGGTGCCAGTACTTGCATGGGATTGCCCAATACTAGTTTTTCACATGATTCTCTTATAATCACGTCAAAGTCCTTATGCATTCCCCACATATTTTTTTAATTTAAAACCATTAGGTCTCCCCTCTCTCTTCTGGAGTGTTACCAAGAGTAGGCTATGATCTGAGCATGTTCTGCTTAAATATTGCACCTTTATTCCCCCCAGCTTATCCAACCATTGTGCATTAAATAGCACCCGATCAAGTCTAAACCATATTGCCCTCTTTTCTTCCAGTTATTACACCAAGTGTAATTTGATCCTAAAAATTCTGCCTCTATTAATTTTGCACTGGCAATAGCATCATTAAAATGAGCTATCACTACTGAGTCAGGAAACCTTCCACCTCTTTCTCGGTATTACCTCTAATCATATTGAAGTCCCCTCCTATAATTCACGGCAACTTCATTGCGGCAAATTTATCCATTTTTAACCAAAGCATCTTCCTTTCTTCTTTTGCATTACTTGCATAGACTACTGAAAAGATGAGCTCTGGCTATTTAACTATTTTAAAACTAACAATTTGATTAGTTTCTACAAAAATTTCAATGTCCATTGAATTATTCCACATAACCCAAATCTTACCATTACCATTTGAAAATGCCTTATGTAATCTTATTTTGTTTTATATTTCTCAAGCTTATTTCTATTACCATTGGTTCGGCTAGGATAACAATTTTAAGTCTGTATTTTAATAAGTTTTCTAATTCTATTTATTGTAGGAATGTTCGTCACTCCTCTTCCATTCCAAAATAGACTATTCATCATATTTAAGTAAATCTTGCTTGAGCTCTAGTTGTGCATTTGGAGTCATATATTACATTTAAATATTTTTTCATGCTTCCCGGTGGTTTGCTTGTGCTTGGTGGTGCTTGCTCTAGTTTCTTTTTTAAATTTAATTTTTCTAAACTCCTTTCCAAGTTTCTAATTTTCTCTATTTCATTTTCCCTGTTTTTTGGTATGTATCTAGGATGTTCATTCAGCACTGAATCATCATTAGGTGCATTAATATCCAGCAATTTTTCTACCTTGTTATAGTTGGAAAATGGCCAGCTTTTTACCTCTGATTCCTCCTCAGATAGGAGGTCATCCTCCGCCCAATTATGCTTTTCTATGTTCTTTTTTAAGTTTATCTCCACTCTCTTCTCCCTTCTCCTTCCTCTATGCCTTGCACCACATTTTCTCCCTACTATTTATATCCCTTCGGTCCCCCTTGGTATCTCCTCTAACCATCTTCTAATCTCCTCCCTTTTACTTAAAGCTATCCCTTCCTCCTCTAACCCCACCTCACCACTCTCAACCTCTTTCTCTGCTTCCATTGCAGCCTCATTTACCCATTCTATCCCTCTTTCTCTAGGTCTATCCTTTCCACTCTCCTTATTTTTCCCTCCCCTTCAACATTCCCTTCCCATCCTGCCTTTCTCCCCTCTTTTATCTCCTCTCCCTCATCTTTTTCTCTTTCTAACTCCCCTTCCTTAGGCTCTCTTCTCACCCAAGCTTTTCCTCTACCTTTCCTATCCTCCTTACTTGCTACTTCCTCCTTCTTACTCCTACCTCCCACCATACATTTTTTTTGCTCGTGCCCCAATTTGTGGCAGTTTAGGCAGTAGTGGGGCATGGATTCTGAAATAATTTTTTGCCAGAATCCATTAATGAGGTCTCTGCCAACTCACACCATATTCGGAGGAGGAACCTTGCAGTTAATTTCAATGCAAATCCTAGCCACACTCAACCTTGTCATGTAGGTCGTGGCTTCATCAATCAGCCATGGTTTACCCAAGCAAAGTGCTATATAAAGAAGAAAATGCTTACTAAACAAGTGATGGGGAAGCTTCGGCAGTGAGAACCATACCAGGGCTTGCACTGATTCTTCTGCTACAGTAAAGTCAGGCGACCACTTGAATGCGCATGGGATAACCAGCAACACTCAACTGCACTCTAATCCATACTCTAAGGAAGTTGTCTTCCTCTTTGAACTGGAAGAAACGTGCTTCCCGTCATATATTGCAATTTTAACCACCTATCTTGATTTCAATGCCGCAATAAACCAATAAATATCTTTGTAACTCGATTTCTGTTGGAGAATTTTCCTACAAGTGTTAGCTTGAATGGTTTGGCAATCTTTGAAAACTCTCTGTAAATATCACTACCGGTGATGCCTCTTTTGCGTCAAACCTGGGATAAAAGAGCGTAGTCTCTTTGTTTAATGAATTAAAAGATTTTTTTGTTGAAGAGATAATCCAAATTATACAATTTTGGCTTCAAATTGAGCTTAAATTACACAAAAATGGTGGTTTCTCTCTCTAAAAGTGTACTTTCTCTCTCTATAAAGTTGAGAGCGTTTTTTCAAAAAAAAGAATAGTTTCTTCTTCTTCTTTTTGGAAAGTTTGTTTTATTAATATTAACCCTCTTTTTTGCTGAGGAATGCCATTTTACAACCTACTTACTTGCTACCCCTTACCCTTTACACCTTCTATTAACCTCTTATATACCCCTATCGGGTATCAATCTACTTAACTATTTAGAGATTGATTTGATTAACATAAACATACATTTTACATGACTCAATTATCGTTGATCTGTTTGTTATTATGTGTATGCTATGGTTCTATAATCTTTGCCCTTTTAAATGTATCTTTAGCTTCTTTCATGCCTTCCCTTAGTCTCTTTTGTTGCCTCCCCATAGCTTCTTTTTCTGCCTTCCCATAGCCTCTTTTGCTACCTCCCTATAATCTTTCGAGCTTCTATTCTATACAATAGAATTACACACCAGAGACATATATTATGTTCTATGCCTACCTTTTTTCTCTTTCCCCACCCCATCAACACATTATCAATCTGGTTTACAATTGAGGCAGAAAAAAAGAATAAAACACAAAAAAACTGCCATGGATAACAGGTCCTCCAATCCTGACTTTAGATGCTTTCATCATTAGCTTTCATCATTAGCTATACCTGCCTTTCATTTTGCCTCTTCTTTAAGTGCTATTTTTTATTGTTGACATCTTATATCCTTTTTCTACCCTTTTCCCCTTCACCCTCCCCTTAACATATCAACCATATACAATACATTCAGCCAAAACAGAAACTAAGAAAAAATAAGAAAAAAACAAAAGAGGCAGCCCATATCAATCTTTTATCATCTTCCTCCCCTGATTCCAGAACATCTGTGGCAGCAGCCACTAACTGACAGGCCACTTTTTGCCTTGTCATCATCTCTATCTCTTTATATTCTTTGCAGCTGCCAACCCTCATGTCAGTATTCTGTCTATAGTGATTTTCGGCATGATAAACAAAAAACCCACACCAAGGTATTCCTACTATACACTTAAAATCCCTACTACCCCTATCCCTTCTAGCCCATGTCCAAGCTCTTATTTCTACCACTCCCTACCCTCTACAAAAATTACAATTTTACTACATTAATTAATACACATGAAGCATATAGCCTACAGACACTTTTAAACTTGCACCCCCCTTTTCTATTCTACATTCCTTTCCGACTTCATTGTCGGTTGTTTTTTTTAATGGGCAGAGTTTAAAGCTCCTTCTACTGTTGTCTTCCCTCGATACAAAGCTTGTCCCTATTATATTGATAAAAAAATAGAAAAAAACAACAAAATAATATAAACTTTTATTTGTCATCCCTCAGGACTGGGATGACTATTTACCTGGGCCTTCCATTACCTACATTTTCAAACCCCCCCCCATATCAAGGGGCCCTCTTTGCTATAAGCTTTACTGCTCAAAGAAGTTTTATCACTACTTCTCAGGGCTGAGGTTCTTTGATTCTTCTAATATAAAACAATTCTTTGCTATCTAGAATTACAATAACTTTGTATTTATCAGGTATACTTCCTTCCCAATAATCTTGATAACCTCTATTTCGTCCTTCCTTGGCAAGTCTATCTGCTAAGGCATTGGCTTCTCTAAATATATGTTTTATGGTATCTTCTAATGTGTTAATTATTTGCAATATTTCTTCTATTTCCTTTTCATATCTCCACATTACTGACCTTTTATTTATTAAACTTACCACTATTTTTGAATCTATTTGAATATCTATCTTAATTCATTTTTTTACATATTTTAACCCGTCTCTTAGTGCTAGTATCTCTCCATGTAGTGCCGAAGAAGCTTGGTATTTTCTTGTGTATGCTAGAACTAACTTCCCTTCAAATTTTCTTATAATACCACCCATCCCGCTGCTCCCATATCTCTATTAATACTACCATCTATGTTTAATGCTAGCCTTTCGTTTGATGGTTTTTCCCATATTATACCTAATGTCCTAAAGTAATTTTGTTGTTTTACTTTTAAATTCCAAAAATTCAGTATATCTTTATCTGGATTTATTCCTAATACTTTAAGAGGATTCGATTCAGAAATTCTTACCGTTTCCTCCTTTATTTCTATCAAGATGTCCTCTATTATCATCTATGCCCCATAAACCTACTTTTGTTTCTGTCCTTCCAAATACACCAGATTGCTATTAGTGGAATGTTGTTTTTGATCCATTTCTTGGCGGGGCTTGAGGCATGTATTTTTATATATTTTTGAAGTATGTGTTTTAAAGTGAGATGCTCATATTTTATTTGTATTTTTAATCCTAATCTTCTCCATATTTCTACTGCAACCCTTCCATGTGATATATGATAACACTTTCATAGCAAGCACATCTAAGGATTCAACCTCACTTTCATAGCAAGCACATCAAGATACTAATTGAATCCCCTTCTTTTTTAAGTTAGTGTCTATTGGTATGATATTTGATAACACTTTCACATAAAAGTTTTAATTTTTTGTGGATTTTCATTATCCCAGGCCCATTTAAATAATATTTATTTATCTTTCTTTTCTCTTTAAATAATTCAGAAAGAATATTCTGAATTTAGCATCCATCTTCATCATTTCCTAGTTAGTTTAAAGTATTTTTTTCAACTAAATCTCTTTATTTGAGCATTTGTACCCAAACTTGTGATCTTTTGCTTTTATTCTTTTCTTTATTTGTATCATCATTTATGCAATACTTTTCTCGCATAAATTCCGACCATAAGCTTTCATTTTCTTTTAGCCTCCATCTTTTACTTGCCCATGTTTAGCTAATTCCTTGAGATTGATAAATCCCAATCCAGCTTCTTGCATCGGAAAGCATAAATCTTTCCATTTTTTCCAATGTATCTTATATTTACTTTTTTGCCCCACAAAAAGTTAGCTAATTCTTTTTCTATTTTCTTAAAATTTTTTTTGGAGGTTGAATAATCATTAAGTTATGCATTAAAGAGCTTTGTAAAACATGTACTATTAATGTTATCCTCTCCCCCATGCTTAGAAGTTCCTTCTTCCACCCAGATATTTTTCTTTTTAATTTTTCCATAAAAAATTATAAATATTCATCTTTAGTCTGCCCTCATAAATTGGACATCCCAAGTAAATTATTTCTCCTTTTTTCTGAGAGAATCCTGTTATTTTTTAATTCTATGAGTTAATGCTTCTGATGATTTCAAAGCTATCATGTATTGGCATTTTCTTTTGTTTAGCTTCTGCACTGTTTCATCTTCCATGCATTTCAATAAATACATCAGATTATGTAGCGATCTACCCCCACCATTGGTGAAAATCAATACATCATCTGCATATGCAAAGCAGCTCACCAGTGGTGTATGTTTTGGTTGTCTAAATGTTTTTATCATTCTCTTCTTCATTTTGTTTTTAAGATTTATTATTAACAATTCTAGATAAATATAAAATAATGAGAAAGATAGTGGATCTCCTTGTCTTAATCCTTTTATCATTTTTACTTCTTCTCCTATTTTTCCATTTATTATAATTCTTTATTCGATATGCATCTATATATTAAATTTATCCAGGCTTTAGCGAAGCCCATTTTGCGCATAGTGAAACTGAGTATGTCCCATTCCACTCTATCAAATGCATTAGATAAATCTAATTTTATCATTACATTATGTCCTCTTGTTTTTGATCCTATTTCTCTATTAATTTTTTTAGCCAAGCATATATTTTTCATTATCAATCTATTTTTCATAAAACTGTTTGTTCATTCGAAATAATTTTAGGTAGAACATTTGTCAATCTATTTTGCAAATTTTGGCCAATATTTTACAAATTGAATTGCAAAAACTAATTGGTCTAAAATCTTCCCCCTTCTGAGGGTTTTCCATTTTTGGAATGAGGACTATATGAAAGCTTTTCTAATTCATTTTGATTTCAGCCCCGTAGAAATATAATGGATGGCTTTCATTAGATCTTTTTTATTATATTCCACCATTCTTGAAAAAAACAATTATTCCATCCATCTGGACATGCTGCATTGTCTTTGTTCATACTAAATACTATTATTTTATTTCTTCTTCTTTAGGAAATTTGATTAGCATGTTATTATCTTCTAAAGAAATTTTGTTTTCTATACTTTGTAAAAGAGTGTTTCCGTTATGACCACTTTCCCCGCATAAATGCTTTTCAAAAAGATTTGCAAATATTTTTGTATATCTGTTTCTTGTTTCACCCATTCTTTTTTATCATTTTTTATACCTTTTATTCTATGTTTCTGAATTTTCATTTTAGTTACTCTTTGAAAGAATTTTGTGTTTTTATCACTTTCCTTCGCCATTTTATATTTGATTCTTGTTTCCAATATGTCTCTTTCATTAATAGTTTTAGTTTTAATTCAGCCTGTGCCTTACTTAAGGCACTTATTCTATTTGCATTTTGTTCTGTTTCAAATTTTAATTCTCTTTTTATCACTAAATCTTCTGCTTCTTTTATATTTCTATTTATATCAAAATGTTTCTATATTCTATTTTTTTAACTCAAATTTTAATCTTTTCATCTTAGTGTTTAAATATTGCACCGGGTTTCCTATAGCCTCTTTGTTCCAAGATACTCTAATAATGTCCAAGAAGTTATGATGTAAACACAAGGTGTTCTGAAATTTAAAAGAGCCCCCCGTGAATGATAAATTTTTAACTGTGATTAAAAGAGGGTCGTGGTCAGAACATGTTCTATTTAAATGTTTCACTGGGTCAAACCAAATTGCTCTAGCACTTGAAATTAAATAGAACTCTATCTAATCTTGCCCATATAGTACTCTTATTTTTCCACTTATTATACCATGTAAATTGTGATCTTAAAAAATTAGTTTCCATTAAATTAGATGTATCTATGATCGCATTAAATTGAGAAGTAGCTCTCACATTTGGAGGTCTTCCTCCTTTCTTTTCTCCGATGTTCCTTATTATATTAAAATATCCACCTATTATACTTAGCTTATTTTCCATGGCTAATCTCTCCATTTCTCCCCATAGTTCTATTCTTTCTTTCTTTTATATTTAGTATATATTACTATTATTATTTCTTTTTCCTCTTGACTTAAGCTAAAGTTTATTAGTTGAACTGTTTCTTTTAAGATTTTTATATTAAATTATTCTTCCATATTATCCAGATCTTACATTATTATTAGAATATCCTGCTCAAAGACAAAAAGTTTTTTATATTTTTCTACTTGATCTCTATCCACCATAGGCTCAGTCAATGTTATAGATTGGTTTTGTGCATATATAAAAATTTTTTTATTCTATTTCTTAAGGAGAGATTAGCAACTCTTCTTATATTCCTGTAAATATAATTATACATTATTCATAGATTTTGCATGTGCTCTAGTAGAGCATTTAGTTTCATATGTATTATTTAATTTTTTTTCATGTTTCTTGGTTTTTTAACAAACTTAAATCTCCACCTCTCTACCTTTCCATTCCCTTCCCAATTGAATTGTCATGATTTTTATTTCTTCAATTTCCCATTCTATATTTCCCATTTTTTGTTTAAATTTTTTTATGTTATATCATCTTTAGTGTGCCTCACATTCTGCCAACCTTCTTCCTATTTGATCTTAAAAGTTATAGAGCTTCTCACTTCTATTTCCTCTTCAAGAAGTCATCTATAGCTACCGCCCATCCTTTTTTTTTTAGTTTTATTTTTTATTTGTAGCTTTTTTCTTTGTTTAGCTCTACAATTTTTTAAACACTTCTCTCCTCCTTATATTTTCTACATTCTCAAACTTATCTTTTCTTCACTCACATACTTGTATTCTATTAGCTTTACCTCTTCTACCTCACTATTCTATAATTCAGAATGTAATTTTGTTTGTACCGATTGCATGTTTTGGGCAATTTTTTGATATTGAACTATCTCTCTTCCCCTAACCACCTTCATTATCTTTTCTTCCATTCTCTACCTACATTCTATTCTTCTTTTGTTCACTATACAGCTCTCTATATTGTTCTCCATTTTCTTATAGCATGAACAATATGCTGGTAGCTATTCTGGAACCGCTTGTTGTCAGAAGCCTCCCTCTTCCATATCTCTTATCCATATGCAATTAGGAGGTGACTTCTGCAAGTCAATTTCCACACAGACCCATGCTACACTTGGTCTTGAAAGTGTGGCAGTTGTGCCATCAAGAAGAAAAGGAGAACCAAGCAAACATGCAATATGAATAAAGCATATTATCAAAGAAATGTATCGGTAGCAAAGGAAATAAAACCCATACCGAAGCCACAACATATTCTTCCTTCGTAGTGGAATTAGGTATCCATTTGAATGTTCTTATGGGATAACCCATGATATACCAGATGCCTTTAAGCCATAAATGATGAGAATCCTCTTAGTATATAGTTTCACCAAATGTGCTTCTCATCGATGAATCCAATTTTATCATCATTTTCAGCTCATTGATTCAAAGAAAGCACGAATATCATCAATATGGGTCGGCCATGTGAAAACATACCCACAAAAATGTGTTTATAAGGCTCGGTAAGATTCTAAAATCTTCTGATGAAAACAGTATTGAGGGTTCCTAGGCATTTTTCACGTGAATATCTAAGAAAGATGATAGGAGGGAAGCATTATTTTTAATAAATGAGGAAAAGGATTTCTTATTATATAAGTAATCTATTGCTTCAAAATGAGCTTGGAAAATAGTTTTCCTCCACAAAATTTGCATTTTACCTCTCGAGAAAATGTGTTTATTTCTCTAGAAGTTGAGAGCATTTCAAAAAAACCAAAAAAAATTTCTTCTACTTCTTCTTCTTCTTTTTCTTCTTTTTGTCTTCTTCTTCTATACTACTACTTATTCTTCTTCTTCTTCTTCTTCTTCTACTTCTAGTACTACTACTTCTTTTTCTTCTACTTCTTCTTCTTCTTATTCTTCTATTCTTCTACTTCTTCTACTTCTTCTTCTATTGCTGCTTCTACTACTACTCTTTTCTTCTAATACTACTACTCTTCTTCTTCTTCTTTTTCTTTTGCTTCTTCTTCTGATTCTTCTTCTTCTTCTTCTTCTACATCTTCTTATTCTTCTTCTTATTCTTCTGCATCATCATCATATACTACTAACTACTACTAATACTACTACTCTTCTTCTACTTCTACTTTTTTCTTCTTCTTCTACTTCTACTACTACTACTTATTATTATATATTATTATTCTTCTTCTACTTCTTCTACTTCTTCTTCTTCTCCACTTCTTTTACTACTTCTTCTCTCACTCTTCTACTTCTCTTCTTCTTCTTCTTCTGCTGCTTCTTCTTTCTACTTCTTCTACTTCTTCTTCTTCTTTTTTTTTCTGCTACTAATACTAACTACTCTTCTTCTTCTTCTTCTTCTTCGTCTGCTTGTTCTTCTGCTTCTTCTTCTTCTACATTTTCTTCTTCTGCTTATTCTTCATTACATTTCTGCTTCTTCATCATCATCTTCTTCTTCTTCTTCTTTGCTACTTTATTTTACATCTTATTCTACCTCTTCTTATGCTGCATCTTATTCTGCCTCTTCTTATTCGGCATCTTATTCTTTTACTTCTTCTACTTCTTTTCTTCTGTTTCTTTTTTTTCGTCTTCTTATTCTTTTTCTTCTTAATCTATTTTTTCTTCTTCTTCTTCTTCTTCTTATTCTTCTTCTACTTTTGCTTATTATTCTTCTTCTTTTTCTTCTTCTTCTTCTTTTTCTACTTCTTCTTATTCTGCATCTTCTCTATTATTCTTCTTATTCTACTTCTTCTTCTTCTACTTCTTCTACAACTTCTTCTTCTGCTTCTTTTTCTTCTTTTTTCTTTTTCTTCTTATTCTTCTTTTTCTTCTGCTCCTTCTTCTTCTTATTATTCTTATTATTATTATTATTATTCTTCTTCTTATTATTATTCTTCTTTTTCTTTCTTTTTCTTTATTTTCTTTCTTTTACTTATTTTCTGCTTTTACTTTTTCTTTTTTTCTTCCTTTTCTTCTTTTTCTTCCTTTTCTTCTTTTTCTTCTTTTCTTGTTTTTCTTATTATTCTACTTATTATTATAATACTTATTATTCTTCTAATTCTTATTTTTCTTATTTTCTAATTATTTTATTATTGTGATTCTTCTATTCTTTTTTATATTTTTATACTTCTTCTTATTCTTCTTATTTTTCTTATTTTTATTATTCTTCTTATTCTTTATCTTCTTATTTTTCTAATTCTTTTTATCTTTTTATTCTTCTTATACTTCTTATTCTTCTTATTCTTATTTTTCTTTTAATTCTTCTTATACTTCTATTCTTTTTATTATTCTTTTCTTCTGTTCTTTAATTCTTCTTATACTTCTAATTTGTTTAATTCATTTTATTCTTCTTATTCCTATTATTCTTTTTCTATATTCACTTTATTTTTCTTATTTTCATATAATTTTTTTTCTTCTTATTCTTTTATTTTTTATTCTTCTTATACTTTATATTCTTCTTCTTATTTTTTATTATTCTTTTATTATTCTTACTCTACAGACTTTCTTTTTCTATATATTTTTTTATTTTTTATTCTTCTTATTCTTCTTATTTTATTCTACTTATTCTTCTTATTCTACTTTCTTCTTATTCTTCTTATTCTTCTTTTTTTTTTGAAAAGTTTGTTTTTTTAATAAAAACACTCTTTCGGTGTAGGAATACCATTTTTACAATCTAGAACTACCTTATCCCCTTTTACATTCTTGAATAAAATAAATGAAACTATACACATTATGCTAGTGTAACTTCATATACTAACTCTAAATGCACCACTTGACTTTGATTCTATTCTTGACATCTTTACTTGAAGTATGTATTGGCTTGTTTATTTTTTATTTACCTGTTCCTTATGCTTTTTCGTTGGCCCCTTTCCCATTTGAAGCCACCTTAACATTCTGACTTTAATTAAAAAAGTTTTGTGCCTATTTGCTATTTATTTATATATCCTATCCTCTATCTTATGCTATTTATATTTGACCTTGCTAAACAAACACACAAAGCAAAAGTATAAAACAACTGATATCAAAATATTTCTTTCTGACCAATAGCATATCATTCTTCACTGCCCCTTTCACGATGTTCTAATGCTTGACAGCCCTCTGCCTTATGCTGTGTCCACTATAGTCCTTGCACTTCAAGCATCCATAACAGAAACATGTTGACTCTAAAGTAGCCCTTATCATCTTTTACCCCCTTGAAAATGAATAAATAAGAATGCATTAAAAGCCATAACTGATCTTGTTGTAGCTTATTTATCATCCATATTTAGTAAGATTTGATGCTCTTATTGTTCTATTCATATTCACCTCCTCCTTTTGCCTCTTGAATGCTTTTGTCTGTAGCCCCTATACCACAAGCCCAACAATCAAAAAAACATAGAAAAACAGATATCTATATTTAAATTACTTCATGACCGATAACATTACTGTATTTTGGCAGCCTCACCCTCTGTCATGTGTCCCAATGCAGTCCCTACACTTTAAGCATACCAAACAGTAAAAATATATATTATCTTTTGACAAACAGCACAGCTTCTTACACTATTTAATATAGCAGGCCGACTGCATAATAAGAACTTCACAAAATTTATATTATAACCGAATATCTACTAGCAGTGACATTAAGTCACAACCCTTTTTTATCTTCCTTCCATAGGCCATTCCATATCCTTTCATCTTAACCTAACCTATAATTCTGAAAACCAAAACTAAGCAATGTATATTTTAATAATTTTTCCACAGGACCAGGGTGATCAAATTTTTTTTCCAGCTACTACTTTTGAATTCTAATGTATAGGTATTCTAATTTATCTAATATGAATATGCCTTTATTTCTCCAGTATATCAGCCCCCTTAAACTCTTGTAGCCCCTTCTTTAACCTTCTTTAACTAAGGTTTCTGCTAAAGCATTAGCTTCCTATATATGCAACTCTTCGTTTTATGTCGGTTAAAAGACTCTTGAATGGACTATCTGTTAATCATACTATACATTTCTTTCTTATTTGTGACCAGGTTCACCAGTATACTAGAATCCACCATACTCTATGTTAATATAAGTGTTTTATTTGCATATTTTAAGGCCTCTGTGTAAGGATAAAATTTCTGCATGCAAGACTGAGGATGCTTTTTCTTTCATTGTAAAAGCATTTAGAATGTTACCCTGCTCGTTTCTTATCACACATCCTCCCATGTCCTTCCCATATCCCCGTTGAAACTACCATTTGTGTTTAAAGCAAGTCTTCCCCATGCAGGTTTTTTCCAACACACGTTCTAACCTCAGAGATTTTTTCTTTAATTGCATCTAATCCTTATATCCTTCTTTTTTCATCCTCCATTTCCATGTTTCTAAGTTTTAATAGGAATCTTGCTGATATACATGAACATTCTTTTTAAGTTCTTTGAATATATGATTAGCATTCATTTTAATATTCCCGAACCTACTTCTATTCCTGGCTTTCCACACATTCTAGACTGTGATGTGCGGGATGTAATCCCTTAGCTAGTTACATACTTTATTCTTTGTGTGACTTATCCTTCATATTATTAATCTTTCCTTGATATCTTCTAACTTATTTCTTTCTTGTACATCTCTCCCTAGATAATCCCAGGCTTCCATTTTATTTTTCCTTTTGAAAATAAATGATTTGTACTTTTATACTAGTATAATAGCATTCACATTTGGAAGCTAATATAACCCCTTTCATCTGAATATTGAATCCACCGAAATAGCATTCGATAAAATCTTCCACATAAATACATTAATTTTTTGTGGGATCTCTTTGACACAGGCTCCCTTAAAAACTTATTGACTGATTTTTTTCTTTCTTAGTAATTTTTTGCACTTTAAGCGTGAACCTCCCTATGGATTTAGAGCCATCTCCATTCATTGTTGATTAGGCATGCATTACTTTCAACTAATTCCTTTTGTTAAGCATCATGTTCCAACTTCTAGATGCTTTTTTTCCATTCTTACATGCTTTATTTGCTGTCCCATATCTAGCTTTCATATATCTCACCCACAGGTTTCATTCTGCTGAGCCTCCACTAGTTCTTACATGCCCAAGCTTTGGCCATATCATTTAATTTGTTAAAACCTAGACTCGCTTCCTCCTTTAAACAGTATATATCATCCCATTTTTATCAATGTAGCTTATTTTTTACTGATTTTTTACCCTATAGAAGTTAGTCATTTCTTTTTCTAAGTTGTTCAAGACCTTTGATAGCTGTAAGGACATTAAGATATGTGCAATAATTACTTGAAAAAGATGTTTGATTAATGTGATTCGTCCTCCATACTTAAATGTTATCCTTCCATCCCGCTATTTTACCTCTTAACTTATTCATTAAGAAGGTTAAATATTTTTTTCAATCTACCTCGTAGATAGGACATCCCAAATACATTAAAGCCACTTTGCTATGTTCAAAACTTGTAATTCTTTTAATCTTTTGATAAGCCTTTCAGGTGCTTTTCTCGAAACCACAAATTGACATTATTTTTATTAAGTTGTTGCCCGTTTCTTCCTCTATTATATCAAATAGTTCATCTATTTTTCAGTGATGTGCTCCCCACATTTTTAAAAATAATTAAATCATCCGCATAAGTAAGGCAACTACATTTTGAGTATGCTTAGGTGTTTTAAAGTTAATAATATTTCCCTCCTTATTTTCTTTTAAATTCTTTATTAACAATTCTATATATATATATTAAAAATATTGGGAATAAAGGGTACCCCTGTCTAAATCCTCTAACTGGCTTGAATTCTTCACTTGCTCCCCATTAATTAAAATTTTAACCCATGCACTGGAGATGCATCTATACATTAGATCTATCCAGAATTCGGAGAATCCCATTTCCTCATTGTGTAGCATAAAATATCACATTCTACTCTGTCAAATATTTTAGATAAATCTAACTCATAATTACATTATGACCTCTAACTTTAGCCCCTAATTTATCATCAATTCTCCAGTTAAATTAATGTTTTTCAGCATTAGTCTATTTTTAACAAACCTGCTTGTTCTACCGTAATGATGGAGGGAATTACCCTTTTTAGTCTATTCTATAGGACTTTTGTTAGAATTTTATACACCGAATTACATAGACTTAAAGGTCTATAATCCTCAATTTTTGTGGATTATCCTTTTGGGTATCAATACGATATATGAGTTGGCTCATGATTTTGTGATTTTTGCTCCTACAAAAACCAAGGCAATTATGGCCGTCAGCTCTTATTTATTATATTCCAGGCTTGTTGATTAAACTCATTATTCCATCCATTTGGACCCATTGCACTGTCTTTATTGCCACTAAAGATTGTAGCTTTAATCTCTTCTTCACTAGGGCACTCTTCTAATAGTTTGTTTGTTCTTAGTCTCTTTTATCTATTTATCGAATTAAAGAGTTGTCCCTTTGTTGGTTGTAACCGCAATGATGACTTTTAAAGTAATCTTCCAAAACTTTTTTAAACTCTCCCTCCTCATCTATCCACTTTCCAATATCATTCTATATATTTTTTATTTCTTGTCTTTGATTTTTTAATTTCGCAACCGTGTTAAAAAACATAGTATTTCTATCCCCTTCCTTGAGCCACTTACTTTGGCCCTTTGTTTCCAAAATATTTCCTCCATATGCAGCAATAATTTTAATTCTGCAGTTTCTTTATTTTTTTTTAACTTTAGAGGATTCATTCTGGTTATTCTCATGCTCTATTATAATATGCTGACTTTAGATTCATCATTTTTAATATTCTTATTTATAATCCCAAATCTTTCTCTATTCCATCTACTAAGTTCTAATTTTAACCTACGTAATTTTATAGCTAGTACTTGCATGGGATTCTCATTTATTGGCCCTTGACATGAGTTCTTATTATTTCATCAAACTATTAATGCAAACCCCACATATTTTGATTTATAAAACTTTTATTGTTCTCTCTCTAACTTTAAATCTTAGAAGAAGGGGGCTGGGATCGGAGCATGTTCTACTCAAATGTTTCACACTCACCCCTCCATAGTAGTTCACCCATTTGATTTATATAGTATACGATCAAGTCTAGACTAGATCGTTGCCTTGTTTTTATGGTTATTACACCATGTGAAATTCGGATCCAAATACTCAGCCTCCATGAGGTTTGTATTATTAATTACCTCATTAAATTGAGCTATAGCTGATGGGTCAAGCGACTTTCCTCCTTTTTTTCTTATCATTTCTAACTAGTTAAAGTCCCCCCCTATGATCCATGGAGTATTTCTATTAGCTATCTCTTTCATTTCACCCTAGAGATCTTTCCTTTTTTATTCGAGTTACTGGCATATACCACGATATAATTGGATCAATATTTTTATTTAGCTTAAAATTAATGATCGGATCGCCTCTGAATAATTTATATATCGATTTTATTTTTCATAACAGCCATATCTTGCCACTATTATTAGAAAATGCATTTCTAGTCTTAATTTCTTTTTATATATTTCTAAAGAATCCTTAATAACTATAGGTTCCTCTATTATCACAATTGTATATTTTGGATTTTAATTAATTTTTAATTCTATTTATCGACGGAGTATTTCATACTCCTTTATGTTCCAATAAAGACTATTGTACATTGTTAAGTCTAGCTTGTGAACTGGTTATGCATCTTGTTTCATAGTACATATGAAAATATTTTTCTTATTTCTTGAACTTTTGTTTACACTTGATTTAGGCTGCTCATTTTACGTTATAATTTTAATTTGCCTATTTGAAAACTCATCAAATTTATTTCTTCTATTGCACTATATCTACTATTCGGTAAACCCTCTCATCTTTTTGAGCCATCTTCTGAATCATATTGTGTCAATGCAAACTCTGAACTTTGTATTTCTTTATACATGGTCATAATGGGCCAGCTTTTAGCCCTAGGTTTTTCCTCCGATAAGAGGACATCTTCCTCCCCATTGAAGTTTATTATTTCATTCTAAATCTAGTTCTAGTGCTATTTTTTTTACCTCTCTCTTCCCCAAAACCATCCTACTTCCCCTCTCCATCTCATTAGGCCCCTTCATCCAACCATTTTTTTATATCTAATATTTTCCTCCAACATTCCTCTATCCCCATCTTCCCTTTCCCCAAACTCTTCAACGCCCTACTGCCTTCCTCTTCACCCTACTACCTAACTGCTCCATCTGCCTACTCCGCCCTCACCTCTTCTGTCTATTTGCCCTATCCCCTGTCCTTCTTACCCAATATTCATCCTCTCCCTCAATTATGTTCTACCTAACCCTCTTCCCCTCTCTTTACAATACATTTCGAAACCTGAATAGTCCAATTTTTTACAATTTAAGCAAATTGAGGTAAGTTTTCTACAAAGTTATCTTGCCAATACCCACTTGAATGCCTATTACCTACCCAAACACTATTCGAAATAGAAGTAGTGACATCCACCTACACAAACAGCCTTGCCATGCTCAGCCTTTCATATAGGCTATAGCTTCAACCATTAGCCAAGGCTTCCACACACTGAGCAATATGAAATAAGAGAGTGCTTATAGAATAGATGAAATGGGAAATGAGGATGAGGGAAAAAAAACCAAACTGCGAGCTTGCATGGATTCCTCCATTGGAAAAAATTCAGGTGTCTATTTGAACAACCTCATTGGATAGCCCAAGATGCTCCACTGCCCGTGGTGTAGCAAGAACTGTAGGAATTCTTCTTCATCCCTAAGTTGAATCATTATATTTTTTGACTCATACCACGCAATCCTTACCGAGTCTCGAAGATTCAAAGCTTAAAAAATGCATATATGTCTTTGAATGTGGGACTCCCGTGAAAAAATTAACAGAGAAGCGTGAGCTTAAATGAGGCAGTAAGCTTTCAATAATCTCCGTCGAGAAGCAAACATCTGGCGCTTCCTCTTTCAAACAAAATTAGGTTGTTATATAGGATTCATTAAAACCAAGGCAAAAAAAAATTTTGTTAAATATCTTAAAGAGATTTTCCATAACTCAAGCTTGAGAGCTTCAACAATGGAGTTTCTCTCTATATAAACCCACTTTCTATCTATAGAATTGAGGAGAGTCGTAAATAAAAAATATTTCTTCTTTATTTTCTATTCCTTCTTATTCTTTTTTTCTTTTTTTTATTATTATTTAGTATTCTTCTTATCTATCTTATTATTCTTTATCTTTTATTGTTTCAGATTCTTATTCTTCTTATTATTCTTTTTATGTTTTTATTTTGTATTTTTTTCTTACTCTATTTATTTCTTATATTTATT
>JAREIK010011691.1:0-18165 GCA_029783825.1 Sapria himalayana
TATATATATATATATATATATATATAGACATATAGAAAGAATGATAATTATACATATTTATAATTAGATAGATAGATAAATTGATAGACAGACATAATAATAGATTAATTGATAAATATATAGACTGGCAGTCAAGCAGACAAGTAGGAAAACAAATATACAAATTGAAAGATGGATAGACAATCAAACAGAAAGGTATGTAGACAAACAGATATATAGATTGATAGATAGACAGATTGACATACAAAGAAAGAGACAAATAGACAGATAGATATAAATAGAGATAGACAGACAGACAGTTAGACAGAATGATGGACAAAAAATAGACAGATAGGCAAATAGATAGATAGATCGACAATTAGATAAATAGATAGATAGATAAACATATAGATAGATAAATAGATAGATGGACAAATAGATAGAATATAAAAATGCAAGTATATAGATAGTTAGACAGATTGACAAATAGATAGATAGATTTATTAATAGATAGATATATAGATATTTATAAAACCTGATAGATATATAGACAAATAGAAAGATAGATAGACAGAAAAATATAGTCAAATAGTTAGTTAAACAGATTGACTGAATAATAGATTGATATATAGAAAGAAAGAAAAAATAGACAAATAGATAGTCATACAAACATACATTCATATAGACAAATAGATAGACAGACAAATATTTAGATAGACAAATAGAAAGATACACAGATAGACAAATAGGTAGATAGGCAAATAGATAGACAAACAAGTAGATAAATATAAAAATAATTAGACAGATAGATAAATAGATCTAAAGACATATAGAGAGACATATAGATAAATATATAGACATATAAATAGACAGACATATAAAAAAATAAATAGTAAGAAAGATTGATAGATCGAGAGATAGATATACATATATACAAATTGAAAAATAGATAGATATAAAGATATAAGATAGGTAGGTAGGAAAAAAGACAGATAGATATATAGATAGACATATAGACATATAGACAGATTTACAGAGAGGCCGAAAGACTGATAGATGAATAAATAGATAGATGGATATAAAGATAGATAGATAGACTGAAAGACATATAGATAGATAGATAGATAGATACACAGAATGATATATAGATAAATAGATAGATAGACCGATTAATAGATAGATAGATTGATTAATTGACAGCTAGATACATAGATTGACGGCAAGATAAATAGATAGATAGATAAATTGATAGACAAATAGGAATATAGATTATTAGACACGTATACCGATAGATACATAAATATATAGATAGATAGATAAATAAATAGATAGATAGATAGACAGATAGATAGATTAATAGATACATAAACACATTAATATATAAATAGATAGAAAGAAATTTAGATAGATAGTTGACAAATAGACAGATAGATAGACAAATAGACAGATAGATAATTTGATATATAGATAATTAGATAGATAGATAGATATAAAGATAGACAGCCAGATCGATAGATAGATAGATATATATATATATATATAGACAGCTATATAGAAATAGATAGACAGATACATAAAAGACACATAGACATATATATATATAGATAGATAGATAGATAGATAGATAAATAGACAGATAGATATATAGATAGATAGCTAGTTAAATAGAGAGATAGATAGAAATATATATTGACAGACAGATGGATAGAAAATTGATAGAGATAAAGATATATAGATATACAGATAGATAGATAGATAGATAGATAGATAATTAAATAAAGATATATATTTATAGATTATCAAATAGATAGATAGTTTGATAGATAGATAGATAGTTAGTTAGTTAGTTAGATAATTAAAGAAATAGATAAAATAGATAGATTGATTGATTGATTGACTGATAGATAGATAGACAGATAGTTAGATAGGTAAATAGACTGATAGATTGATAGACAAATAAATAGATAGATAGATAGAGAAATAGTTATATAGAAAATTAGATAGATAGATAGACAGATTGACAAATAGATAGATTGATAATTAGAGAGATAGTTAGAAAGACAAATAGATAGATAGACATCCATATAGATAGATATATAAATAGATAGATATTTAGATTGATAGATAAATAGATAGATAGATATATAGACAGACACACTTATAGAAAGGCATATACACAAATAGACAGATAGGTAGACATGCATATGGAGAGATAGAGAAAGAGATAGATAGACAAATGGATAGACAAATAGTCAGATAGATAGTCGGATAGATCAAATAGATAGATCGATAGATCGATAGATAGATAGATAGATAGACAGATAGATAGAAGACAAGTTGGCCGATAGATAGACAAATTGATATATAGATTGACATATAGACATATTGACATATATATAGATAGATAGATAGACAAATATAAAATAAATGAATAGATGCATAAACAAATATACAGATATAGAGATATATGAATAAATGTGTAAATAGTTAGACAGATAGATAGATAGATACACAAATAGACAGATAGATAATTAGAAAGATAGACACATTAATAGATACGCGGATATATAAATAGGCAAATAGAGATATAGACAGATATACAACTAGACATATAAACTTATAGAGAGATAGACATACAGATAGATAGTTAGTTAGTTAGATAAATAGATGGACACAGACAAATATATAGATAGATAAAAATATAAAAGGATAAGATATAGATAGATACACAGACAAATAGGTAGACATACATAAAGAAAGTCAGATAATCTTACGGAAAGATAGATAGATAAATAGATAAATATATTGATAGATAGATAGATTAACATATAGATAAATAGATAGATAGATAAGTAGGCAAGTTGACAAAAATCTAGATAGATAGATAGAAAAGTATACAGATAGATAGACAGTCAAATAGATAGAGAAATAGATAGATAGATAGATAGATGGATGGATGGATAGATAGATAAATAGTTAGAAAGATAGATAAGCAGATAGAAAAATAGATAGATAGTTAGTTAGATAGATATATATATATATATATATAGACAAATAGACAAATATACAGATAGATAGATATACTGATAGATAGAAGATATGTAGAAGGACATACGGACAGATACATATACAGAGAGTCTATTTTATAATTAGACAAATAGATAATTAGATAGATATATAGATAGATAGATAAATAAATAAATAGATAGATAGAAAAATAGGTACATAAATAGATAGATAGACATCTGACATACACATAGTTTGACAAACATATAGACAAACAAATTGATAGGTAGTTAGGTAGGTAGGCAGATAGACAGACAGACAGATAGATAGATAGATAGATAGAGGACATATATACAAATAGATAGATAGATATATTGATAGATATTTAATATATATATATATATATATCGATATATAAATAGATAGATAGACAAATAGAAAAATAAATTGCATAAATATATAGATATATAAATAAGATAGAAGAATAGTAACATAAAAAGATAGACAAATAGACATATAGATAGATAGATAAATATATAGAAAGATAGATAGATCGACACATTAATTGATAAATAGTTTGATAGATAGACAAATAGAAATATCGATAGATAGATAGATTGATAGCTATACAGATAAATAGTAAATAGATAGAGAGATAGACTGATAGACAAATAGAGAGATAGATAGATAAATAAATATATAAAAAGATAGATAGATAAAGAATTAGAAACAAAGAAAATATAGATACATAGATAGATAGAAGGATATACAGATAGATTGATTGACAGATAGTTAAATAAATAGATATATAGATAGACCGATAAATAATCAGACTGATAGAATGATAAATATATTATCAAATAGTTACATAGATAGATAAACAAATAAATAATTAAAAAATAGATAATTAGACAGATAGATAGATACACATATAGTTATATTGACAGATAGATAAATAGACAATTAGAATTATATAAAGATAGATATATAATTAGATAAATATACAGATAGACAGATAGATTGATTCATAGTAAGAAATAAAGAAAGATACATATAAAAATAGAAAGTTATAAAGAGAGATTGACATATAGATAGATAGACAGATAAAAAGATAGACATACAAATAGATAGATAGATAGATAGTTAGTTAGATAGTTTGATAGATAGATAGATCGATATACAAATAGATAGATGGACACTTAGATAGAATAACCAATAGATAGAAAGATAGATAGACAGATAAATAGATAAACAGACAGATAGATAGATATATAGGTAGATAGATAAATAAATAGACAAATAGATTAATAGACATATATATAGATGGATTGATTGATAGATTCATAGACTACAGACAGACAGACAGACAGATAGATAGATAAAATGATAGATAGCTAGATATATAGATATATTGACAGATAGATTGATAGATCAAAAAATAGATAGACTGATAGATTGAAAAAAAGATAGATAGACAGATACATTGGCAGACAGGTATATAGATAGAGAGAAAGATAGATAGACAAATAAATATATAGATAAATAGATAGAAAGGTAGATAGATTCATAGTCAGACAAATAGATAGCTAGATAGAGAGAAAGGCATATATATATATATATATAGAAAGATAGATCGATTTAAAGATAGATACATAGAAAGATATACAAATAGATATTTAGTCATATAGATAGATATATATATATATATACATATAGATAAATAGATAGAAATATAGATAAATAGATAGATAAGTAGATAGACAAACAAATAACCAAACAAATAAACAAATAAACAAATAGATAGATAGAAAGATAGAAATATATACAAATAGAAATATAGGCAGATTGACAGATAGGAAGATTGACAGATAGATAAATTAATAGATAGATAAATAGATAAATAGACAAATAGACAGAGAGATAGATTGATTGATTGATAGATAAAGAGAAATACATGTTGATAGTTAGATAGATAGACATATAGAAAAATAAGCAAATCGATAGTTTGAAAAATTTATACATAGATAGATAGATATATTGGAAGATAGATAGATAGATAAATATATTTATAGACAGATAGATAGATTGTCTTTTAAAAAGTTAAACAAATAAACAGATATATACATAGATACATAGATTTACAGATAGTCAGATAGATTGATAAATAGATAGATAGATATATAGAAAAATAGATAGATAGATATAAAGATTGATAGATCATAGATAGATAGATACACAGTTAGACCAATTGACTGATAGACAAATAGACTAGTAGATAGGTAGACAAGTAGACATGTATATAGATGGACTAATAAAAAGATAGACAAATAGATAAATAGATAGATACACTTATAGACAGATAGACTAATAGAAGGATATCTAGATATACAGATAGATATATAGACAAATAGATAGATAGACACATTGATAGACAGATAGATAGATAGATAGACAAATAGGAAGATTGAAAAATACATAGATAGATAGACAAATAGAATGATAGACAAATAGACCGATAGATGGATAGACATATAGATGGATAAAAAGTTAGTCAAATATACAAAAAAGATATAGACATAGAGATTGATAGACTGATAGCCACAAAGATAGATAAACATATAGAAAGCTAGACACATAGATATATGAATAGATAGACTGATAGACTGATAAAGAGATATACAGATAAATATATAGGCATATAGGCATTTAGGCATATAAGCAATAGGCAGATATGTAGAAAGGAAGATAGGAAGATAGGCTGATAGTTAGTTAGATAGATAGGTAGATAGGTAGATAAAAAGGTTGGCAGATATATATTTCAACAGATATAAAGATAAACAGACAGACATACATATAGATAGATAGATAGATAAAAGATAAACAAATAGACAAAAATAGAGATAGACCTATAGATGGCTTGAAAGATGGGCTAATAGACAAATAGACAAATTGTAAAATTGATAGATACTTTGATAGATAAATTGACATATAGACAAATAGATAGGTAGATAGAAAGATAGATAGCTTACTAGATAGATAGACATAGAAACAAATAAACAAATAAATAGACATTTAGATAGATACAAAGATAAACACATAGATACATAGATAGATAGATAAAAAGATACATAGATAGATAGATAGTTAGATATATAGTAATTGATAGATAGACTGATAGACATATAAATAAATTTAGAAATAGACAGATTGACAAATAGATATATATATATATATATATATATATATATATATATATATATATATATATAAAATTAACATATAGACAGATAGACAATTAAATAAATACATAATTTGAAATATAGACAGATAGAAAGATAGTAAGATATATAAATAGATAGATTGATAGATAGACAAATAGAAAAATAGATAGATAGACAAATAGATAGATAGACAAATAGATAGATAGACAAATAGATAGATAGACAAATAGATAGATAGATAGATAGATAGACAAATTGATTGATTGATAGATAAACATATATACAAATAAACAGATAAACAGATATATATATATATATATATATATATATATATATATATATATATAAAGATAGATAGATAGACAAATATATAGATAGACAGATTGATTGATTAATAGAAATAAAAATCAAAAGATAGATAGATAGACTAGTAGATAAATAGATAGGTAGACAAGTATACCGGTAGACATGTAGATAGATAAAGAGATAGAAAGTTAGATAAATAGATTGATTGATAGGTAGATTCATATATTTATAGATTAATAGATAGAGAGTGAGTCCTATAGATAGATTGACAGATATATTGATAGACAGATTGATAGATTGACAGATAGACATATAGATAGATAGACTGATAGATATATAGATAGATAGATAGACAGACAGATTGATAGATATATACATTTATAGATAGATAGATAGATAAAAAGATAGATTATCTGATATATTGAAAGACAGATCGACATATCGATAGTTAACCAGATAGACAGACAGACAGATAGATAGATAGATAGATAGATAGATAGATAGATAGAAAGAAAAGAAAGAAATAAAAATATATAGTTATTTGGGCAGATAGACTAATAGCTAAATAGATATATAGATAGACATATAGACAGATCTAACAGATATTCAGGTAGACATATAGTAGATAGATAGATATACACATAGATAGAAAGGTATATAGATAAATAAATAGCTAAATAGATAGATAGTTAGATAGATAGACAAATAGATAGGTAAGCAAATAAGTGGATAAGTAGATAGGCAGATTGGCAGATAGGCATAAAGGTAGATTAGTAGATAGGAAAATAGGTAGATAGGTAGATAGGCTATTAGATAGAAATATATATAGATAGATAAATTTATAGATAAATAAACATATAGACAAATAGACAAAAAGATCGATAGACACATAGAAATCTTGACACATAGGCAAATATATAGGTAGATTAATAGACAGATAAGCAGATTGATAGATAGATAAAAATCCAAATATACAGATAAACAGATAGATAGATACACATATAGACAAATATATAGGTAGACAAATAGATTGACTGACAGATAGATACGTAGATATAAAAGATAGATTAATTGATAGATAGATAGATAGACAAATATACATATACATACATATAAAGACAGATAGATATTTAGATAGATAGATATATAAGCAAGTAGTTAGATAGATAAATAGATAGATTGATAGATATAATGATAAAATGATAAACAGATAGATAGATTAACATATAGTTAGATAGATAAAAAGAAAGATAGCCAGATAGACAAATAGATAAATAGATATATATATATATATATATATATATATATAGTTTGATAATTATATAAGTATATTGATAGATACACCAATTATTAGATAGAAATATAGATAAATTGATAGATAGATTGACAGATAAATTGGTAGATAGATAAACTGACTGACAGATAGATATATAGATAGAAAAATAGAAAGATAAACAAACAGTCAGACAAAAAGATAGATATATAAATAGTCAGATAGATAGAATAATAGATAGATAGATAGATAATTAGATAGATAGATAGATAGAATGACATATAAATAATTAGACATACAGATAATTAGACAGATTTATAGATATACAAATAGATAGATAGAGTGACAGATATATATATAAAGAGATAAATAAATAGATATATAGATAAATAGATGGATAGATAGACAAATACATAGTTTGACCAATAGATTATAATACCCAAAAAAAATTTGGACAATTAAATATAATAAATATTAAATTGAGCCAAACTTTAGTTTTTCTGAGAATATGTTTATGGGACATAAGGGTCATATATGAAAATGTCTATATGCCTAAGTATGATTATGGGAAACTTAAAATGCAAATAAAATGAAAAATAGGCTATATAGTATTTAAAGGCAACTTTAGGCAAAAAAGATTTAAGCTCATATTTGGTCTAAGAGCTCATTAGAGCAAAAACGTTTTTGGAGTTGAGTGAGAGTAAGGATTATGGATTGGAAAGGAATATCAAGACCTTGGTGGAAGATCTCTCAATTTGTTTTGAATCTTGCAATAATGAAGAATGAAGAAGCTAGAAAGTTTCATTCCAAGTAATTTGAGGTATATAAACACATACCCTAGATTTCCTTTGATGATATTTGAGTTGGGAAAACCCTATATCATATATGAGATTATTTTGTGATTATTTTAGGATGATATTAGGATGTTATTAAGAGTGATTTACATGATTTATTTTGAGTTTTGAGGTGTTTTGAACGAAAATCATGAAGAGTAAATTATGGTGTTTCCAAGGAGATGTTGTCAAAACCTTTCCAAACCTTTGTTTTTTTTGGTCATAACTTGGTCATTTCTTATCCTAATTGAGTGATTAAATTTCTTGAGTACACTAGACTTATAGTAGAACAAATTATATAAAAGAATATTATACAAATTGCAAACCAAAAGTTCCTAAAATCTTTCAAAGGGGAGCAATGTGCAAGAAAAATCTACTTCTATTTTGCAAATTAGAGCAGTCTTAATATAAAATTCCATAACATAAGTTTTTATGATCCAAATTGGATGATTCCAATTTGAGGAGAAACCTAAGAATCGTATCTGATAATGAATAGAAGTAATCATTATCAAATATAGTATTTATGACTCTTAAATTGAGAATAATATTAGGTAACCTAGTGAGTTGGGCATTCTGACTAATTTGGCATTAAAATGTTTAACTTGAGTTTGGATGATCCAAATGAGATGATTTTAATTTCTAATGAAAATAGACTCATAGTCATATCATTTTATTTAAGGAACCATGTGCAAAATGTGGCTCAAGTATTCCTAGAAAAAAGTTGCAAGTGAAGAGGTATTAGGTAGACACCAACCCCAACCAAAAATCCTAAATGCACAACTAATATTTTTTTTAATTCTTCTTTGATTGTGACATATGTGTGATGAATTAGGGACTAATGAAAAGAAAAATCAGAATTGAGGTCAATATTTCCAAGGATAGGAATCGAAGGACAAAATCCCCCCTGGTTTGTACTTCCTTATTCTCTCTATGTTTCAAGTTTATGTTTGTTCTCCACTTATCTCTCTTTAATTCCAAAGTCTTTGAATGATTACAAAATAATTTGAATTGCTAAAACTATTTATAAGAAAAACATATCGATTTATTTTAATTAATTAAGAAAATTAATTGTGAAATAAATTACATATGAAAAATTATATGAGTATTGAAAATGAATTGTTTGTACAAAAGTATATACTATACCATATTTTACTATGAGTGATTTGTAAGCCCTTAATAGAATGGTTAACTTTGAATTCACATAAAGGATAGATTAGTATACCAGTAAAAATCAAATTAGCAGTACTATAAACAAAGGTAGGAATGTGTCACTCTGATCCATAGCCCAGCAGGAGAGTATCTATAGTGTTTACAGATTGATTTTTAATAACCAATCAGTAGCATAGCGGGATAGTACTGTGATATAAAACAAATGTTTTTTTATCAGCCTATAGCCTAGCAGGACCATGCCGGTGATTCCCTTACCTTGTATACTAAAAACATAGGTTAGATTCATAAAGGACATAACTAAAATGTCCTTGAGATTGTTGACATTTGGCATTAAAATGCATGATTGCAAATTAAAATGATAAGTAAATTGGGAAATGCATAATTTGTGTTTTTGAATGATTTAATGCATATGAAAGTGCATATTTGGAATGATCAATGATGCGTAAATGAAAGTATATGAATCGAATATATGTATTGTAATTGAATTTATCATTCAAAAAGACTTGAAAGCATTGTTTTGCAAAATTGCATGATGTAACTTAAACTAAAATGAAAGAATGGAATAGTTTAGAACCATTAAGCAAGAAAATGCTTAGCATATTGTTTTATCAATGTGTAGGTACCGAGTGAACAAGAAAGAGGGGTAATATTAGGAAGCGTAGAGTCATTGAGAAAGCATTGAAGAGTATGCTAACTCATATGCATAAACATCATTTTGAGCATGACTTTATTTTGTATTTAAAACAGTAAACTCTAAAATAATATTGAATAATATTTTGAAAGGAATGGTATGCCATTTTGTAAATGAATTGATTAAATATTTATGAGCCTAGGGAGTGAATGAAAATGCTTCTGCATATTTGAAATGATTTGAATGAAATGTAATATAAAATGGGTATTACATAGATAGATAAATAGACATATAGATAGATAGATAAATAGATAGACAAATAGATAGATAGATAGACAGACAGACAGATAGATAGATAAATAGATAGATAGATAAACAAACAAATAGATAGATAGACAAATAGATAGATAAATAGATAGAGAGATGAATAGCAGACATATTGAAAGACTGATAGACAGATATAGATAAATAGATAGATAGATAGATATAATGATAGACATATAGATAGATAGAAAGATATATAGACATATAGATAAACAGACAAAAAGATCGATAGATAGACAAATAGATAGATAGATATATAGATATATAGATATATATATATATATATATATATATATATATACAAATAATGAGATAGATAATTAGAAAGATAGATATACAGATAGATAGATAAACTAATAGATATATAGAAAGACAGATCAACATATAGATAGTTAACCTAATAGATAGATAGATAGATAGAACAACAGATAGAAAGAAAAGAAAGAAAGAAAGATAGATAGATATTTGGACAAATAGACTTATGGCTAAATAGATATATAGATAGACATATAGATAGACATATAGATAGATAGACAGAGATATAGATGTACAGATATACAAATAGACAGAAAGGTAGGTAGATAGATAGATAAATAGATAATTAGATAAATAAATAGATAGATAGGCAAATAGGTAGATAGGTAGATAGGTAGATAGGCAGATAGGTAGATAGGCAAATAAGCAGATATGTAGATAAGAAGATAGGCATATAGGCATATAGGCATATAAACAGATAAGCAGATAGGCAGATATATAGATAGGCTATTAGATAGATAGATAAATATATAGATAGATAGATATATAGATAGATAGACATATAGACAGATAGATAAAAAGATAGATAGACACATAGACAACATGACACATAGGCAGATATATAGGTAGATTGATAGACAGATAAGCAGATAGATAGATAGACAGATAAGAAGATTGATAGATAGACAGATAAAAAAGGTAAATATACAATTAAACAGATAGATACACATATAAACAAATAAGCATGTAGAAAGATAGATTGATCGATTGTTAGACACAAAGATATAAAAGAGATTATTTGATAGTTAGATAGAAAAATATACAGATTGACACATAGAAAGATAGATAGATATTTAAATATAAAGATATATAGGCAAGTAGATAGATAGATAAATATATAGATGGATATATATAATGATAACATGATAAACAGATAGATAGATTAACATATAGTTAGATAGATAGATAGAAAGATAGCTAGATAGACAAATAGATAGATAGACAGACAGATCGATCGATCGATAGATAGACAGATAGATATATATATAGATTGCTAGATAAACAAATAGACATAAAGATAAATAGACAAATAGATAGATTAAAAAATAGACAGATAGATAGATAGACAAATAGATAGATAGATAATTAGATAGATAGAAAAAAAGATAGATAGATAGACATATAGATTGATAGATAGATAGATAGTCAAATCGAAAAATAGATAAATAAATAGATAGATAAACAAATTGATAAATAGATAGATAGACAGATAGATTGACCGACACACAAATAAACAAATAGATAGACAGATAGAAATATAGATAGATCGATCGATAAATAGACAGATAGATTGTTATATAGATTAGCAGATAAACAAATAGGCAAATAAATAAATATACAAATAGATAGATTGAAAAATAGACAGATTGACTGATAGAAAAATAGATATATAGATAGTTAGATAGATATAAAAATAGATAGACAGATAGATAGATAAATACATAATTTGACATATAAATAAATAGACAGATAGGCAGATCGATTGATTGATAAAAAGATTGATAGATATATAGACAGATACATAGATAAACAGATGATAAATAAATAGATAGATAGATAGATATACAAATAGACAAATAGATATATAGATAGTTAGACAAATCGACAAATAGATAGATAAACTAGTAGATAGGTAGACATGTAGAGTAGTAGATAAGTAAACATGTAGATAGATAGATAGATAGATAGATAGAATGAAAGATAGAAAGATAAATAGATAGACATATAGAATAGTAGATAGATAGAAGGATAAATAGATAGAGAAATATACAGATAGAGAAAGATAGATAGATAGATAGTTATACAAATTGACAGATCGACAGATTGTCTAGTAGACAGGTAGATAGGTAGACATAAAGATAGATAGATTGATTGAAAGATAGACAGATAAACAAATAGACAAATAGAAAGATATCTCAAAGATAGATAGATAGATAGTCATATAGATAGATAGAGTGATAGATGGATAGACATATAGACAAATAGACTAATTAATGGATAGACATATAGACAGATAAAAACATACATAGATAGAAAGATAGACAGATAGACAAATACACAAAAAGAGAGATAGACAAATAAACATATTGATAGATAGACAGACAGATAGATAGATAGATAGATAAAAAGACAGATAAACCTATAGAAAGATAGACATATAGATAGATAGACAAAAGATAGATAGACAGATAGAATGAAAGATAAACATATAGATAGATAGATAGATAGACAGACAGACAGACAGATAGATAGATAAAAAGACAGATAAACCTATAGAAAGATAGACATATAGATAGATAGACAAAAGATAGATAGACAGATTGAATGAAAGATAAACATATAGATTGATGGATAGATAGATAGATAGACTGATAGACATATAGACAAACAAATAAATAGCCTGAAAGCCATATAGAAAGATTAAGATATAGATAGATAGACAGATATACACAATGACACATAGAGACATAGATAGATAGATAGATAGATAGATAGATAATCCAATAGGTAGATAGGCAGATAGCTAGATTGGAATATAAGAAAATAATTAGAGATGCAGATAGGTAGATTGATTGATACATAGATAGATAAATAGACAAATACATAGATAGATAGATATATAGATACACAGAAGATATTTAGGCAAAAAATAGATATACAGATAGAGAAATACATAGATTGACTGATGAGTAGATGGACAGATAGATACATAGATTTATAAATAGACAGATAAATTGGTAGACAAATAAATAGACAGACAAATAGATATAAAGATAGATTAATGAATGAATGAATGATTGATTGATATAAAGATATATAGATAGATAGATAGATAAATAAATAAATAGAGAGACATATAGGTAAACAAAAAGACATAAAGAGGTAGACACACAAATAGACTGATAGATAGATAGATAGATTGATTGATAGTTAAATAATTGAAAAGATAGAATGATAGATAGATAATTAATTAGACAGATAGATAGATATACATATAGATAGATAGAAAATTAGATAGATAGATAGATTGGCAGATAGATAGATAGATAGACAGATAGATAGATAGATAGATAGATAGGTAGATAGATAGAATAATAGACAGATAGATTGATATATAGATAGATAGATAAACATTTAGATAGTTGAATAGATAGATAGATAGATAGATAAATAAATAGATAGATAAATAGATAGATAGACAGATAGACAAATAGAAAAATAAATAAATAGATAGGTAAAGAGATTTATAGACAGATAAATAGATAAATAAATATATATATATATATATATATATAGACAAAAAATAAATAGATAGACAGATAGATAGATAAATAGATAAATAGATATATAGATAGATAGAAAAATATACAAATGGTCAGATTAACAAAAAAATATATTGATAAATAAATTATAAATAATTAGATAGATAGATACAAAGATATACAGATATAGAGATAGACATATATAAAGGATAGATAAATGCATAATTCAAAATATAGATAGATAAAAAGATAGACATATAGATAGATTGATTGATAGATCATTAGACATATCGATAGATTAAGAGATAGGAAAAAAGACAGATAGGTAGATAAATAGATTAATAGTTAGACATATTCATAAATAGATAAATAGATAGATAAATATGTAGACAAATGGATAGATATAAAGAAAGACTAGTATATAGGTAGACACGTAGACATGTAGATAGATAGACAAATAAAATGATAGGGAGATAGACAGATAGACAAATAAATTGATAGATAGATAGAAAAATAGATAAATAAATAGACAGATAGATAAATAGACAGATAAATATATAGACATATAAATATACAAACAAATAGATAAAAAATAGATTGATAAATATATAGATAGATAGATAGACATATAGACAAGTATATTGATAGAAAAATTGAGAGATAGACAGATATTCTGAAAGATAAATAGATAAATAGATATATAGATAGACATATATAAAGATAGACAGAAAGATAGATAGACAGATAGATAGATAGATAGACAGACAGACATATAGAATGATAGATACGTAGATAGAGAGATAGATAGATAAATGGATAGATAGATAGATAGATAGATACAAATATATGATGATAGGTATATAAGAAGATATTAAAATAAGCTTATAAGTAGATAGGTAGATAGGCAGATATAGAGATAGAAAGATATGTAGATAGGCAGATATGTAGATAGTCTATTGGGAGGATGGTAGATAGACAGATAGATAGATAGCCATTTAGTTTGATAGATAGACAGATAGACAAAAAGATAGATAGATACATATACAGAAATTTCGATTGATAGATGAATAAATAGACAGATAGATAGGTAGGTAGACAAATAGATAGATAGATATATAAATAAATAAAAAGATAGACAGATAGAAAGATAGACAGATAAACTAATAAACAAATAGGCAAAGAGATAGATAAATAGATAGATAGATAGACAGATTTACAAATAGAAAAATAAATACATAGACATATAGAAAAATAGAAAAATAGTCAGATTAACAAATAGACAAATAGATAGAATGATTTATAGACAGAGATATATATATATATATATATAAATAGATAGATAGATAGATAAATACACAATATGACATATAGAAGGATAGTCAGATAGATAGTTATATAGATTGACAAATATACAGATAGACAAACAGACAAATAGATAGATTGATAGATACACAAATAGAAATATCGATAGATAAACAACTAGACATATAGATAGATAAAAATATATACAAATAGATAGAAAGATAGAAAGATAGATAGACAATTAGTCAAATCGGTTATATAGATCGACATGTTGATAGGTAAATAGGTAGACATGTAGACATGTAGATAGATTGACATATTGAAAGAAACACATATATAGAAAGACAAATAGGTAGATAGATAGATTGACATATTGATAGATAGACAGATAGAAATATAGATATATATAGTGATAAACTGATAGATACATAGACATATCGCCAGATATATAGATAGGCATATAAATATATATTTATATAGGCAGAATGATAGACAGATAGACATATATACAGATAGACATATAGATATATAAAGAGATAGATAGATAAATAGTTAGTAGAAAGACAGATAGATAGATAAAAAAAAAGGCAGATAGACAGATAGACAGATAAACAAATAGACATATAAACAGGCAGATAAATAGATAGATACATAACAGATAGATAGATAAATAGACATGAAGTTAGAAAGATAGAAAGATAGACACATAGACATATAGATAAATAGACAGATAAACAAATAAACAGATAGACAGATAGATAAATGGATAGATTGATAGACAGACAGATAGATAAATAGACAGAAAGTTAGAAAGATAGACAGATAGACATATAGATAGATAGACATATAGATAGATAGACAGATAGCCATAATGTTAGATAGACAGATAGACAGCTAGATAGATAGACTAATAGCCAGAAAGATATGTAGACATATAAATAGATATATAGATAGATAGATAGATAAACAAATAGAAAGATAGAGAGATAGACAATTATATATATAGATTAAAAGATATATAGGTAGATAGGTAAATAAAAATAAAGGAAGCTAGGTAGATAGGTAGATAGGCATATAGGCATATAGGCATATATGATTATTGGCATATAGGCATATAGAAATATAGGAAGATAAGAAGCTAGGCAGATAGAAAGATAGACAAATAGATAGATAGATATATATATATATATATATATATATATATATAAAATTAAAGATGGATAGATAGATAGATAGACAGATACACAGTTTGACATATAGGCAGATAAATAGATTGGCATATTGATAGATTGATTGATAGATAAATAGAAAAATAGATAAATATATTGATATAAAGATAGATAGATAGATATGGTCAAATAGATAGGTAGACAAATATATATATATATATATAAAGACACAATGACATATAGATAGACAGGCAGGCAGATACATAGATATATATATATATATATGCAAGTAGATAGATAGATAGATAAGCATATAGATAGAAAAATAGATAGAAATATACAATGATAGAAGGATAGATAGAGAGATAGATAGAAAGATAGACAAATAGATAGAAAGATAGATAGATTGACATATAGACAAATTGATATATAGAAAGATATACAAATTGATAGATAGATAGTTAAATTGGTTGATATATAGACATTGAGAGGGAAAGATAGTTTGATAGATAAATTGATTGATATATAGATAGATAGATAGATAGATAAACAGATAAACATATAGATAGATGGATAGATAGATAGATAGACAGATAGATTTATAAATAAATAGATAGACAGACAGATAGATAGATAGATAGATAAATACACAATTTGATATATTGATAGTTTGAAAGAAAGAAAGAAAGATAGATAGGCAGATTGATAGATAGACAGAGATACATATTGATATATTTTACATAAATAGATAAATAGACATATAGATAGATAGACATATAGATAAATACAAAATTAGGCATATAGACAGATTAAAAGATAGATAGATAGATAGACAGATAGATAAATTGACACATAGATAGATAGATAGATAGATAGATAGAGATATAGATAGATTGATAGATTGTTTGATATATAGATTGACAGATAGACATAGAAACAGATAAACAAATAAATAGATAAATAAATAGATAGATAGATAGATAGTTACATAAATATATAATTAGACTTATAATTAGATAGATAGTTAGACGAATTGATAGATAGAAAGATAGACTAGTAAAGACTTGGACATGTTCATAGGTAGACATGTAGATAGATAAATAAAAAGATATACGGATAGATAAATTGATTGATTGACAGCTAGATAGATAAACAAATAGATAGATAGGTAGGTAGAAAAAGAGATGACACATAGAAATATAGACAAATAGATATATAGACAGATAGTCATATAAATAAATAGATAGATATATTAATAAAAAAGGTAAACATATAGACAAATATTCATATTCACATATAGGTAGATAGATAGAAAGATAGCACGATAGGTAGATAGACAGAGTTATAGATAGACAAATAGATAGATAGATAGA
>JAREIK010011692.1:0-47743 GCA_029783825.1 Sapria himalayana
GATAGATAGATATACATATAGATAGATAAATAGATATATAGATAGAAAAAGATATAGAGAGAGATTGATAGATATTTAGATATATATATATTGATAGACAAATTGACTAATAATAGATAGATAGTTTGACATTTACCTAGATAGAAAGATAGACAAATATGTACATATATAGATAATCAAATAGATCTATAACTAGATATAGAGATACCCATAAAAACATAGAGAGATATATAGATTGATAGATAGACAAGTAAACAAAGAGAGATAAATACATATATAGATAGTCATATATATAGATATATAAATACACTAATAGACAGATAAAGATAAATATATATAAAATAAATAGATAAATAGATAGACAAGTAGATAAATAGATAGACAAGTAGATAGATAGATAGACAGACATATACATAGACAAATTGACAAATTGCAAAATAGGCAAATAGGCATATATACAGATAGATAGATAGATAAATAGATAGACAGACATATACATAGACAAATACGCAAATAGGCAAATAGATAGATAGATAGAGAGATAGATAGATATGTAGATAGGTAGATTGCTAGAAAGACATATAAATAGATATATAGTTAGATATACGAGGATAGACAAATAGATAGATACGATAGATAGAACAAACCACGACAGATATATTGATAGATTGATAGATAATAGACAAATAGACAGATATATATATATTAGATAAAAAAATATAACAAAATTAGAGCGAAGAGAGAGAGATAGCAAATATAGAGAATAGAACATAGATTGGAGTATTATAAAACAGATAACAGAAGAAGAAAGAACATAGATAGATAGTCAGAAGACAATAGAACAGATAGACAAATATATAGATAAAGAAGCCAAAAATATTGATAAATAGAGAAAAAATAGATAGAATAAGAAAAAATAGAAATAGATAGATATACAAATAGATAGATTGATTGTTTGATAGATAGATTAAAATATAGCCAAATAGGTAGATAGGTAGATAGGCAGATAATAGATAGATAGATGATTGATTCATAGAATGATAAATAGATAGATATATTGTTTTGTAGATAGATAGATAGATCGATATATTGATAAACATATAGATAGATAGATAGATTGATAGATAAAATATAGACAGATAGATAGATAGATAGATATATAGATTGATAGATAGACAGATAAATAGATAGATAGATGGACAGATAGATAGATAGAAAGGTAGAGAGATTGACAAATAGACATATAGATTTATAGAAGATAGAAAGATAGATAGATTGATAAATTGGTTCATTTATAGATTGATAGAAAGACAAATAGATAAGTAGATTGATAGAAAGACAAATAGTAAGGTAGATTGATAGATTGATAGATTGATATACAAATAGACATAAAGATAGATACATAGATAGAATGATTGTTAGTTAGTTAGATAAATAGAGACGTAGTTAAATATATATTACAATTATATAGTTAGAAAGAAAGGCATATAGATAGAAAGATAAATTGATAGATATGATAATTACATAGTTAGAAAGATAGACATATAGATATTAAGATAAATAGATAGATTGAGAAATTGATAGATTGATATATAGTAACATAGGTAGATAGACACATATACATTTAGATAGATAGACATATAGATAGCTAGATAGACAAATAGAGTAATATATAGATTTGAAAAATAGACAGATAGACAAATTGATTAATAGACATATAGATTGAAATACATATAGATAGATAGGTATATATATGGATAGATAAAAAAATATAGAGATATATATATATATATAGACATATACGTAGATAAATAAGTAGATAGATAGATAGATATATAAATAGCCAAATAGATTGATTGGTTGATAGAAAGATAGATAAACATATAGATAGATAGATAGACAGATGTACAGATTAATAGATAGACGGATAGATAGATAGATAGATGGACAGATAGATAGATAGATAGATAGAAAGGTAGAAAGATACAAAAATAGATAGATTTTTAGACAGATACAAAGATAGATTGATTGATTCATTCATTGTAAGATTGATAGAAAGACAAATAGATAAGTAGATTGATTGATTGATAGATTGATAGATTGATATACTGATAGACTTTAAGATAGATACATAGATAGAATGATTGTTAGATAGTTAGATAGATAGAGAGTTAGATAGATATATATGATAGTTAGATAGTTAGAAAGATAGACATATAGATAGAAAGATAAATAGAAAGATATGATAGTTAGATAGTTCGAAAGATGGACAGATAGATATAAATATAAATAGATAGATAGATAAATTGATAAATTGATAGATAAGCACATAGATAGATAGACACATATACATATAGATAGATAGACATATAGATAAATAGATAGACAGATAGAGTAATAGATAGATTTGACAAATAGACAGATAAACAAATAGATTAATAGACAGATAAACAAATAGATTAATAGACATATAGAAAGAAATATATATAGATAGATAGGTAGATATATTGATAGATATAAAAATATAGATATATATATATATATATATATATACATAAATAAATAATTAGATAGATATAAAGATAGATAGATAGAGAGATAGATAGGTAGATAGATATATAAATAGATAGATAGGCAGATCGAGAAATAGATAGGTAGATAGATATATAAATAGATAGATAGATAGTTATATATATAGATATATATCTATGCATAAAGATAGACAGAAAAATAGACTGATAGATTGACAGAGAAATAGATAGATAGATAGACAAATAGACAAATAACTAGATAAAAAGATTGATAGATTGATATATAGAAAAATAAATAGATAGATAGATAGACATATAAATAGATAGATAGATATATAGACACATAGACACATAGACAGATAGATATATATATATAGATATACATATAAAAAGAACTATATATAGCTAGAAAGAAAGGTAGCTATATAGATAGATATATATATAGACAAATATGACTAATTGGCTGATAAACCAATAGATGGATATGGACATAGAAAGTTTGATAAATAAATTAACAAATTGAAATATAGACATATAGATAGATAAATAGATGAAATATAGACACATGAATATATAGACACATTGACAAAAAGAAAATGGACAGATATATAGATAGATAGATTGACAAATTGATAGATAGATAATTATACATATAATTAGATGGATAGATTAACATATAGATAAATATAAATATAGATGAATAGATAGAATAATAGATAGATAGATGGATAGATAGACAGATAGATTGATATATATATATATACATAGATAGACAGAGAGATTGATTGATTGATTGATTGAAAAATAGACAAATAGATAGATATTCAGATAGATTGTTAGATAGCTAGATAGACATATAAATAGATAAAGAGATAGAAATATAGTTAAATAGATATTTATACATATAGAAAAAAAAATAGATCAAAAGATATACATATAGATAGATATACATATAGACAAATAAATAGATCAATAGATGCATTAACTTATACACTAATAGACTCATGGACTTATAGAGAGATAGATAGATAATCAAATATATAAATAACCAAATAGATATATATATATATATATAGACAAATAGACAATAATATATATATATATATACATAGATAATTAAACAATATATAGTTATATTGAAAGATTGGAGGATAGATAGATATATAGATGAATAGATAGATAAATAGATAGATAGATAGATAGTAAGATATATATATATATATATATATTGACATATATATAGATACATAGAGAAACATAGAGATAGATAGATAAAAAGCTAGATAGAAAGATAGATATGCTGATATACTAAAATTCACATAGACTGATAGATAGATAGTGATATAGATTGATAGAAAGGCATATTTTCAAATATAAAAATAGATAGATAGAAAGATTATTAGATAAAGAGATAGACAGATAGATATATAAAGAGATATATAGTTAGATAGATAGACTGATATATACATAAATATATAAATAGATTGAATAAAGACAAACAGACCGATATATAGATAAATAGTTATACAGATAAATATTTAAACATAAAGAAAAATATACAAATAGATTGATAATGATAAATAGATATAGAGATAGATATATAAAAAGATTTATAAATAGAGAAATAGATAGATATACAAGTAGACAGATAGACAGAGACAGATAGACAGATAAAAAGATAAATAGATAAACATATTGCTAGATAGAGATATATAGATAAAAAGACAAATAAATAGATAGATAGATAGATATAGAATAGATAGATAGATAGATATAAAATTTGAAAGATAGATAAATATATATAAATATAAATAGAAAGATATATAGATAGACAAATATATATATATATATATATATACAGAAACACAATCAGATTGATAGGTACATAGGAATATGCATAGATAGATTAATATGTAGTAAGATTGATAGATAGTACATTTAGATAAATAAATGGATAGATAGATAGCAAGATAAATAGATATATAGATAGACAGATAGATAGTAAGATAGATAGATAGATAGAGAGATAGATAGATAGATAGGCAGATTGATAGATAGATAAATAGATAGAATGATAGAAAGATAAACAAATTGACAGATAGACAAATAGATAGATATACAGATAAAAAGATAGTTAGATTAAGAGATAGACAAATAGATAGATAGACAGGTAGCCATAAAAAAAATAGACAAATAGATAGATAGAATGACACATTCACAAATTGATAGATATATTGGTATACAAATAAATTAATATACTAATAGACAGATAGACAAATAGATAGATAGATATATAGCAGATAAAAAAATATGACTAATTTATTGATAGACTAAAAGATATATAGAGAGATAAACAGATAGATAAATAGACAAATAGTTATTTTGATAGATAGACAGATAGATATATATATATATGTTTAGACTAATAGACAAAAAGATAGGCTGATAAATAGATCGATTGACAAAGAGATTGATTAATAGAAATATAGATAGATAGATTGACAAATAGCTAGATAGATTGACATATAGACAAATATACAGATAGACACATAGATAGATAGACATGTACAGAAATAGACATATAAAGAATAGATTGGTTGACAGATAGACAGAAAGATGGACAGATAGAAATATAGATAAAGAGATATATAGATATATCAATAAATAGATAGATAGGTAGATAAATAGATATGCATATAGACACATAAACTGATAGATAGATTAATAGATAGATAGATAGATAAAAATATAGACAGATAGAAAGAAAGATATAGATAGATATATAGATATAAAAATAAATAGATAGACATATAGACACATAGAATAATAAACATATAGATAAATAGATAGATAGATAGATACATAGACTGATAAACTTATTGACTGATAGACTTATAAAGAGATAGACATATAGATATTAAGATATATATATATATATATATATACACACACACACACATAATGAAAGAATGACAAATAGATAGATAGTTAGATATACAGATAGACTAATAGATAGATAAATGGATAGATAGATATATAGATAGACAAAGAGATAAATAGACACTAACATATAGATAGGTTGACAGATATACTTATAGATAAATAGATAGATAGATATATATATATATATATATATATATATATATATATGTATATATATATGTAGATAGATATATAGATAGATAGATACACAGATAGATCAGATAGACATATAGATAGATAAACATATAAACATATAGATAGATAGACTAATAGACTAATATACTCATAGACTAATAGATAGATATATAGATAGAAATGCATATTGACATTTAGAAAATTGATAGATAGATAGATAAACAAAAAGATAGATAGACATATAGATAAATAGATAGATATATAGATTGAAAATAGATAGATATAAAAATAGATATAGAGATAAATATATATATAGCTAGTCAATTATATAGATAAACAAATAGACAAATAAATAGATAGAGTGAAATAGATATACAGATAGATTGAAAAATAAATAAATAAATAGACAAATACATAAATAGACAAATATAGAGATGGTCAGACATATATAGATAGATAAAAAGATATCAAGATAGTCATATAGTCATATAGACACAAACAAATAATAGATAGACAGATATGTAGATATATAGGTAGATATATAGATAAAAATATAGATATATAGATTGATTGATTGATTGATTGAAAGATAGATAGATTGATTAATAAATAGAAAGATATGTAGATAAACATATAGGTAGATACTCATATAGAAATATACACAGATAGTCAGAAAGATATATAGATAGTTAGATAGTTAGCTAGATAAAGATACATATAGATAGATAAATAGATAGACATATAGACATATAGACAAAAAGACATATAATAGATGGATAGATATATAGATTGATAGAATGATATATAGTTAATAATATAGATAGATAGATAGCCAAATAGATAGAAAGATAGATAAAAGATAGATAGACTAGCATACTATAGACTAATAGACTGATAGACTGATAAAGAGAAACACAGATTTACATATCAACAGAATGATACATAGATAGATAGGTAGATAGATATATCTATAGATAGATAGACAGATTGATAGATATATAGATAGACTATTAGATAGATAGACACATAAATAGATAAACAGATAGATAGATAGCTAGTTTAATAGAAAGATTGTTAGACAAATAGACATATAGTCAGATACATAGATAAATAAATACTCAAATACATAAATAAACAGACAGACATATAGTTGGAAAGATATATCATCAAATTGAATTATAAATTGAAAGTCAATCATTATATAAATTGATAGATAGATGGATAGATATGTTAGAGTATCCACTAAAATTCAATCATTAAATGATTCTTTTGAGAATTTTGTATCATATCTTATATGTATAAAACATCATTTTATATTTATTATATTTTTTAGATCTTTGCAAATATAAGATGAATATAATATTTCCCTAGAGTGATATATTCTATGAAAAATTACTCTAAATTTTCCCTAGTCAAGTATTAATAATCAAGGAAAATATTAATACATTAAGACTAGCATGTAGGTTAACTATGATGAGTTATTAAGTTAAAACATGAGTATATGTTGGAGAACATATACTGAACTGAACCGCAATAAAAATATTGCAAGGATTGTTATATAATTGTCTTACACACTCTCCTCGTGACTATTACTATAAATTATCTTTTGACCTGAAGTCACTTCGGTTGCCTACTTAAGAAGTTGTATTCTTTAGATTCAGTAAATGCCACCTGTAACAAGAATGGTGATAAATTTTTTAATATGTATATAATAAATTATGCAGAGGAATGTGATTTATGTAGATGGAATTTGTCTCATTGATATAATAGAAGTGATATCAGTTGGCCTCTTCATTGAGTAGGACTACTAAAATGCATGATCATGCTGAAATAAGTCAATATTAGATATTAAGCTTATTTTTTTAACTTAGTCTACTCAAAGATCAAGAAACATAAAGTTTGATGTGAGGATGACATTATCTATCCCTCATAAATCAAAATAGATATCATTGAAAAATGAACTAAGTCTTACAATCAAATAAGTCACAAAATTAGCTTAAGTTGAATATATTATATTTTCATCACTTGGGTAGCAATGATGTATTGCTAAATGATGTTCATTGCTTGCTTCTTTAAAATGAGATTTTAAAGTCACTACTAATGTTACGAGAAGCTATTGGGTCACACACATAAAAACATATATATATATATTTGAGGATTATTTTATTTTAGTTAGACTAAAATAAACTAGGCATAATTTTAAGTCTGAAATTCATTTCAGATCTTAAGCTAATTTGACTAAATAGTTTGGTCCAATTAGTAAATGTTTGGACCTTTAAAAAGGGCACAAACTTAAATCCCACATTTCTAACTTTTAGAATGACATGTCATTAATGACACATCATTTTAATTAATGATACATCCTTTTCATTAATGACACATCCTTTTAGAAAGGTATATGAAAAGCTAAAAGGTTTCATTAATGACACATTATTTTAGAAAGATGTGTAATAAACCAAATGGGTTCATTAATGAAGCATCCTTTTAGAAATGTATGTGAAAAACAAAAAGGTTTCATTGATGACACATCCTTTTAGAAAGGTGTGTGAAAAATCAAAATGTTTTATTAATGATACATCCTTTTATTTAATGACACGTCCTTTTAGTTAATGACACATCCTTTTAGTTAATGACACATCCTTTTAGAAAGGTTTGTGAAAAAACAAAAGCTTATTTAAAATGTGACAGATACAAAATGAAAAAATATATATAACAAAAATATGTTTGTGTGGATACTTGTTGAGGCACGAACATATGACTGTGCTAGAATTAGACCAAACCATTCAGAATCAAAAGTTTAATTTTTTGCTACAATAGGTAACATCCTTGTCCAACATATATAAATAAATAGACAGAAAGACATACAGATAGATAGATAGATAAAGAGATATATAGAAAGATAGACAGAAAGATAGACAGAAAGATAGATATATAGTTAGATAGATAGATAGATAGACAAATATATAGGTAGATAGAAAGACAAATACATTGAGATATAAATAGATATATAGATTGATTGATTGATATACAAATAATTAGAAAAATATAAAAAAATTGATACAAAGATTGATAACCAGATAGATAAATAGATTGATAGACAAATTGATAGAAAGATAGATTGATTGATTGATAGAAATATAGATAGATAGATAGATAGTTAGACAGATAGAGAGATTGATAGAGAAGTAGATAAATAGATAGAGAGATAGATAGACAAATAGTTAGACAGAGACATAGATAGATATATATAATAATAATAGAGCGATAGGCATATTGATAGACATATAGATAGATAGATAGATTTATAAAAAGATTGCTAGAATAAATTGATAGTTAGATTGATAGATAGATTGTTTGATAGATTAATATATAGATAGTTAAACAAAAAGATAGACAAATAGATAGATGGATAGAAAAATAGATAAACAAATAAATAGATAGAAAGATAGACAGATAGATAGATAAAAACATTATGTTATAGATAGATAGATATATAGACAAATAAATAGAAAGATAGATTGATTGATTGATAGAAATATAGATAGATAGAGAGATTGATAGATATGTCTATCTGACTATCTATCTTCAAATCTATGTCTATCTGTCTATTATCTATCTATATGTCTATCAAATAGATAGATATGTCTATCTGACTATCTATCTTCAAATCTATTTATTTGTCTATCTATCTATCTGTCTATCTATCTATCTTTTTATTTGTCTATCTATCTATTAATTTGTCTATCTAATTGTGTATCTATATATCGATCGATCTATCTATTTATATACCTATTTTTCAATCTATATGTCTATTATATATTTGATATGAACAAACATTTAATAGTATTATATCTAATTGTCTATTATATATTTAATATATTGATCGATCTATCTATCAAATAGATAGATATGCTCATAAATCATTTAATAGTATTTACTTGAATCATTCGTAGGTTCCTAGTCCACTATGAAATTCTAATATGGAATTTATCTGAACCCCGACAATGGTATTAGAGGGAGGTTTCGAATCGATTAAATTGTTTTATATATCTGTTTATATTTGATATGAACAAACATATTATCATGATTATACAAATGATTTATGAGCATTTTGATTAATCATGCATGAAATAGATCAATAATATTAATATGTTTAATAAGATTAAATAATATTGTTTGTAACTTGTTCATGTTAATTCGATTAATATGAATATTAAATTGTATTTATATGATAAACTTGAGTGTAGTGTGATTACATCCATGAATTAATATTATAGATGAAATTGTGATTATAGATAAGCGATTATAGATTCATTTAATTGTTATATGGAGATATTTAAATTTTAAACAATTTTATAGATGAAATTGTGATTTGATTAAAGATTAAAGTCATAAATCAGTTTTATAAATCAATTTTGTTTTGGGTAAGTGATGATGCTCCTTGACCCTTCTAGGGGCGATGCCCCTAGGACCTTAAAATTAAAATGCCCCATAAATTATTAATTATAATCATTATAAAGTGATTTTAGATGTATGTTTTGCATGGTGCATGATTATGTCTCTTTATCCCATATGAATGAATTATGTGTGTTGTTGTTGTAAGTTAAATACGGCCTCCATGTCGTGCCTTTTAATCTACAATTCAAGTTATAATTTTTTTTTCTCATTTAATTCCCCTCAAATATAACTTGAGATTTCCTTCTAGATTTGTAATATATGATTATAATAGTATTAGATTAGAAAGTTATTTTATAGGAGAAAGCAACAAACAACATAAAACAACCAAGGAAGCACTTGGATAAGATGTAATACCTTTAGGTTGACATTTCAATTTTGTCTTTAGCTTGAGAAAATCATTTTAGTTCGGGCCATAATCATGTCATGTTTATTTTGTGTTTGTGCAATATGTGTTGTTATACAACTTGCCTAGTAAAATAAATACAAACATATTTAAATGTATGTGATGCATGTTAAATTCATTGTTTTACTAAACAATTAAAGATATCCCTCAAAATTAAAAATTAAGTCAATAAAAGATGTCTACCAAAGTTTGATACTCATTACTACCTCGATCAATATTAGATAGGTTTGCCAAAGTGAAGTATTTTTATTTATCTTGGTAGAGTGCGATAGGATAATTCTGATATCTAACCTATTGAACTTTGGGTGAGACTTAACTAAGTTATCTCAATTAGATTGAGAACTAAGTACCATAAAATTAGGAGATGCACCATAAGATGGGCTAAGAACAAAATATATTATTCACCTAATTATCCAAGAGTTCTATTAGATGTAATTGGTAAATATTACCAACCTAAATAGCTGAATTTTGGGCGTATAGCCAAAGGTAACTCAAGACAAGGTCAAATATGGATCTTGGCCACTAAAGAATTAATTTAAAAAGAAAATTGAGGGATTGTTTTCAACCAAATAATTTAGTGGGAGGATCATTTAATAAAAGCCCTAATTAAATAAACTTTAAATATGATACTAATTTCGGCATATGTTTTAGATTATCATGTCTAGAAACACGTCTAACAATTTATCACTGTGATTTGTCCTTGAGAAGGACAAGCTCAATGAAGCTAATTTTCAGGATTGGTATAAGAATTTGAGGATTGTCCTCAAATAAGAAAGAAAATTATATGTCCTAAAGTAGTCTATTCCTGAATCACTTGCTCCTAATACTCCTCATGCTGATATGGATGCTCATAAAAGGTATCAAGATGATGCTTTGGATATAACATGCATTATGCTTACAACCTGAACTCTAAGCTTCAGAAGCAACATGAGAACATGGATGCTTATGATATGGTTGAACATTTAAAATGACTATATCAAGAGTAATCAAGGCATGAGATGTATGAGGTATCTAAGATGTTGGGAAATTGTGCTTCCACAGTAGTGAGATTAAGATATAGAAATAACAGAAATAATAGAAAACAAACAATATATTTATATATATCCAATCCAGCAACTATCCACGACAGAATCAAAAAAACGAGAAATAAACACCGAAAATAACGTGGTTCGCTAGTCGCTCAGTACGACTAGCTACATCCACCAGAAAATGCTTATGTGTTACTAATTAAACCAACAGAAATTATCTTACAATATGCAGCACATAGAACAGTCGTGATAAATCATGCAGAGAGAAGAGAGAGAGAGAGAGAGAGAGAGAGAGAGAGAGAGAGATGCTGATCAGTTCCACGGGTCCAAAAACAGCCACCTGGAAATAAAATTACAAAACATTTTATATTAAAAATTATCTCGGTTCATTTAACCGGAGCGGGTCAGATCATGGGTTGGGTCAGGCTTTAATCCAAAAATTTCAGCCCGCTAACTGGACAATGGGAGCACATTATTGTGCTACTGCTGCATCCCCGGCCTCTTAATATATTTTTTCCTGCACTTACATGAAAATATTAAAATAGAAAAAACATTTGGTTATACAAATAGATTATTAAAAAACAAATTACATATACAGTAATCTCCACCTTAATTTGTTTTGCATACAGATAAAGAGACACTCTCTATAAATAGTTAGTCCAAAAAAACTACATCTAATTTGATATGTTCAGTAAGTCAAGAAAGTGTCTTAACTTATTCAGAGTAACAGGTTAGGTAAACATGTCAGTTGGATTATTTGAAGTTGCAATCTTCTTTACTTGTACTCTCTTCTCAGATAGAAGGAAATGATATCGCACATCGATGTGCTTTGTCCTCTCATGGTGCACTTCATAAAGACCATGGTCCTTGAGAAAACCTTTCAACCATATTCCTTCCTTCGCAGCTTCAGTCAGAGCCATATACTCTACTTCAGTAGAAGATAAAGTAACAGAAGATTACAGTGTGGCTTTCCAGCTAACTACATAACAACATACAGTGAAGACATAACCAGTCATAGACCATCTACTGTCGACATCTCCTGCATAGTCAGAATCAGAATATCCTACCAGCAAGAGTTCTAATTCATTACCAAATATCAGACCAACATCAAAAGTCCCCTTGGGGTACCTAAGTATCCTCTTAACATCTTTCTAGTGCTATTGATCAGGGTTTATCATAAACCTACTCACTGCACTTACTGCATGAACAATATCAGGTCGGGTGCACACCATAGATACATAAGGCTCCCGACAGCACTAGAATAAGGAACCTTAGACATTTGTTCCTTGTCAAATTCAGATTGAGAAAAACATTCTAATGTCAGATGGAGGTTAGAAGCAGATGGGGTGGACAGAGGCTTACAAGTAGCCATTCCAAATCTAGATAGAAATTTTTGAATATATTGTTTCTGTGAAAGAAATAACTTTCTTTTAATTCTATCTCTAAATATTTTCATACCTAAAATTTGCTTTGCTCCTCCAATATCTTTCATATCAAATTCAGAACATAGAAGATCTTTCAATTACTGAATATCGGATTTATTTCTGGCAGCAATAAGCATATCATCTACATACAATAGCAAGTAGCTATATGACTCATCCTTGTGCCTTTTGAAATAAACATAGCAGTCATGGTCACACCTACTGTATTCATGACTAGTCATGAAATAGTCAAATCTCTTGTACCACTAACGGGGAGACTCCTTAAGTCCATAAAGGAACTTCAAAAGCTTGCACACATGAGTTTCCTTATCTGATACCTCAAAACCCTCAGGCTAGCTCATGTAAATTTCTTCATCCAGTTCTCCATTAAGAAATGCAGTTTTAACATCTAGTTGCTCAAGTTCAAGGTTTTGATATGCCACTAATGCTAGAAGCACCCTGATTGAGGTATGTCTAACTACAGAAGAAAATATCTCATTATAATCAACACCCTCTTTCTGACTGAACCCTCTTGCAACTAAACGTGCTTAAATTTTACACCACTAGCTATAGAGGAAACATTTTTCTTCTTTAAAATCCATTTGCAAGAAATTATCTTTCTCCCTTTTGGTTTAAGTATAATAAGCCAAGTACCATTCTTATGAAGAGATTCAATCTCTTCATTCATTTCAACTACCCATGACTCAAATTCAGGACATCTAACAGCATTCCCGACGGAGGATTGTTCAAGAATATCAATCTCTTCGGCAACTTGTAGGGAAAACCCTACAAATTCATCAAAGCCAAATCTCATAGGAGGATGGACATTCACCCTCCTTTGTCTATTCCTTGCAATATAGTAGGGAATAGTCTCTTTAGGTGCAGGTTCAGGATCAGATTCAGTAATAAATTTAACATCATTTTCATGATTAGCTATTGTTTGTCTAGAGACAACAGACATCATTCCTAGAGCTACAGATTCATATTTTAGCTCCACCTTAAGTTCAGCCTAAGGAACATTAGGTAACTGGATAGGACAAGGTACTTGTCTTAAGATGACACTTTCATCAAAGGTGACACTCCTAGAGAGAATCACTCTCTTTTCAGATGGTGACCAGATATAGAATTCCATGACTCCATCACCATATCCTACAAATACTCCTTTCTTTCTCTTAGTTCAAGCTTACCATCATTTACATGATAGTAGGCAACACACCTGAACACTTTAAGATAAGAAAAATCTACAGGTTTATCAATCCACACCACAAATGGAATTTTCAAATTAATTCCACTATGTGGCAATCTGTTTATCAGATGACATGCTGTATTAACAGCTTCAGCCCAAAACTCCTTGTCTAAGCCTGATTAAGAGAGCATACATCTAGTTCTCTCTAGTAGAGTTTGGTTTATTCTTTTAGCAATGCCATTTTGCTGAGGAGTGTCTCTAACCATTTTATGTCTCGCTATACCTTTTTCCTTACAAAATTCCTCAAATTTAGACAAACAAAATTCTAGACTATTATCTATTCATAACAGTTTAACCTTCTTTTGTGTTTGATTTTCCACTAAGCTAACCCACTACTTAAACTTTATAAAAGTTTCGGATTTATGTTTCATCATGAATACCTAGGACATCCTAGAGTAATCATCAACTAAACATAAATAAAATCGAGCACCCCCAAGAGATGTGACTCTAGAAGGGCCCCAACAGTTAGCATGGATATAATCTGAAATACTATTTGTATAGTGTATGGCTTTGTCGAACTTAGTTCTATATTTCTTTCTAAAAACAAAATGATCACAAAAATTTAATTTACTGACTCTATGACCAACAAGAAGATTAAGATCATAGAGAATTTTCATACCTTTCTTTCCCATATGTGCGAGCCGCATATGCCACAGTCTGGTAAGTTTAGCTTTGTCTTCAGATGCTAGCTCTCCAGATGTGACAACAATAGCCCGTGTCATTGTGGAACCTATCAGTGTGTATAGCATTATAGTCTTCTACCCTTTCAGTACAATATCATTTCCTCGGTGAACTTTCAGTATTCCCTTTCTACCACTGAATGAATATCCCTGATCATCCAGAATACCAAGAAAAATGAGATTCATTGTTATCTCATGGACATATCTCACATTTGAAAGTGAGACTATTTGGCCATCCCATGTTCTCAGTTTGAATGTGTCGATTCCAACCACCTTACATGGTTGGATGTTCTCCACCACAGCATGGCCAGCTTCCTTCATGTAATATTTGCGGAACCACTCCAAGTGAGTGCTTATATGGAAGGAAGCACAAGTATCTAGGATCCAAGAATATGATCTTGCGATCATTGTGGAGGTTACCAAAACCAGGTCTTCTCTATCATCCATATCATCAAATGTCACAGCAGCATCAGGTGGGTGGTTAGGTTGACATTGATGTTTCAGCCTTGCTGTCTTCTTCGGGCACTCAGTTTTCCAATGCCCTTTCTATTTACAGTAGTGACAAATGTCACCCTCCTTTGACTTTTTCTGAAGCTTATTTCTCTTCTTCTTGAATGGAACAGGTTGTGGTCTCCTGTTTGTCACCACCAATCCAGCAGGATGTTCAAGTCTTTCAACTATAGCCTTCTGTCTCATCTCTCTAGAGTGTAGGGCAGCTCGAATATCCTCTAGTGTAATCTCCTCCTTTCCCACAATGAGTGATTCAACAAAATTTTCATAGGAAGGTGGAAGAGAAACTAAAAGTAGAAGTGTAACACCCTCATCTTCCACCTTAGAATTTACACATTTAAGGTCCATGATGATGCTATATAAGTCATCAAGATGCTTCTTCAAAGAGGTTCCCTCTTGCATCCTCAGTGTGAACAGCCTTCTCTTCAACAAAAGCTTGTTCGTCAATGATTTAGTCATGTATAGTGACTCAAGCTTGAGCCATAGTCCTGCAGTAGATTCCTCATCTATTACCTCAGTAATTACTTCATCCGACAAGCTCAACAGAATGGTGGAGTGTGCTTTCTCTTCACATCTCCAAGCCTCACCCTTAGGTTATTCCAAGAGCAGCAATAGTGTGTGGACCGAAGCCTTGAACCAGAGGACTCCAAATATCAAAATTTTTCAAATGCGTCGCATTTTAATCTATCACATACTAAACCCGTTTCTGCCATTAAATTTCTCAATCATGGTGTTTAGGGTTCCAGCCATTTCAATAGAATATTGCTTGTATAGAAAAATCACAAACCCTAATAGCATAATTTCTCAAAAATTTCTCAAACCTTGCTATTATACCAATTGTTGCGCAATTGTGCTTCCACGGTAGTGAGATTAAGATACCGAAACAATAGAAACAACAGAAAAATGCAATATATAAATCCAATCCAGCAACCATCCACGACAGAATCAAAAAAAATGAGAAATAAACACCAAAATAACGTGGTTCGCTAGTCGCTCAGTACGACCAGCTACATCCACCAGAAAATGCTTATGCGTTACAGATTAAACCAACAAAAATTATCTTACAGAATGCAACACATAGAATAGTAGTGATAAATCATCAGAGAGAAGAGAGAGAGACGATGAATAGTTTCATGGGTCCAAAAATAGCCACCGGAAAATAAAATTACAAAATATTTTATATTACAAATTCTCTCGGTTCATTTAACTGGAGTGGGTCGGATCATGGGACGAGTTAGGCTCTGCTCCAAAAATTTCGGCCCACTATCCGGACAGCGGGACCTTTATTATTGTGCTACTGCTATATCCCTAGCCTTTTAATATTTCTTTTCCTGTACTTACATGAAAATATTAAAATAGAAAAAACATTAGGTCATACAAACAGATTATTAAAAAACAAATTACATATATAGAATAAGACCTTATTTAAATGCAAGATGATAGAAGTGAGCCATTTGGGAATTCATGTGCTCAAAAAGATTGGGTATATTGAGAATCTAGAAAGGTTGGGCTTTCCATTGAGCCAAGGGTTAGATACTGATTTAGTTTTTTCCTATTATTGCCTAACAACTATAATCAATTTGTCTTGAATTACGACATAAACAAAATTGCCAAAACTTTGCTTGAGTTGTTTTGCAATGAGAACTACTGAACAAAATCTTAAAAAGATTAAATAAATAATGATAGTGAAAAAGGGAAAAGGAAAACATAAATCCAAAGATAAGGGTAAACCCCAAACCAAAGGCAAGGCAAAATCTTCTGCATTGAAACCTAAGTGAGGGGTGGCAAAGGAATGTACTTGCTTCCACTATGGTTGGATCGGACATTGGAAAAGGAACTACAAACAATACTTGGAAGAATTGAATAGGAAGAATGGAAGTGAGACTTTTACCTCTAGTATTTATGTTATTGAAATCAATTTATCTACTTCTTCAATATAGGTATTAAATATCATATGTGCTTCTCACATTTATAATAATGTGCAGGATCTTAGAAAGAGTAGATCATTGACAAAAAGCAATGTGTTAAAAGAGAAATGTATATCTAAACTCCATAAATATTTACTTATAGACTCATTTGATCTTCAATCAAATGAAGTATGCTAGTCTTTTTTATTAGGCAAAATGACTATAACTTCTTTTACTGGTCAAAAAAAATGGTCAAATGATTTGTTAGGACATATACATAATGATGTATGTGGCTCTTTCAATATAATAACTAGAGGAGGCTACCAATATTTCATTACATTTATTGATGATATTAGTAGTTATGGCTATATGTATTTATTGAAACAAAAGTCAGAGTCCTTTGAAAATTTCAAAGAATTTAAGAATGAAGTACAAAACCAACATGGAAAAAGTATTAAGATACTTATATCAGATCAAGGTGGTGAATACTTAAGCCAAGAGTTTCGTGGTCATCTAGTTTAATTTGGGTTCATATCCCAACTCACTCTACCTGGAACACCACAATGAAATGGTGTATCGGAAAGGAGGAATCTTACTCTGTTAGACATTGTATGATCAATAATGAGTCATGTAGATCTTCTTTCTTCCTTCTAGAGTTATGCTCAAGGGATAGCTTCTTTCACACTTAACCGTGTTCCATCTAAGGTTGTTACAAAGACAACATATGAGATATGACCAGTAAAGAGTCCCAAAATGTCTTTAATGAAGTTTTAGGGTTGTGAACCTTATGTTAGACGTCAAGTCTTAGAGAAACTAGGACTCAATTTAGACAAATGCTATTTTTTAGGATATCCCAATGAAACAAAAGGATGCTACTTTTATATTCACACACAAGGAAAAGTGGTTGTCACAAGAAATGGTATTTTTCTAGAAAGAGAATTTATTTCTAGAAAAAATAGTGGAAGAAAGGAAGATCTTAAAGAAATTTGAGATATACAAACTAGCATTGAGTCCATATTCTAAGAAATGGCTGGTTTCCATGAAATCTGAAATGGAATACATGGATACTAACCAAGCATGGTCTTTGGTTGATCCACCTAAAGGGATAAATATCATTGGGTGCAAATGGGTTTTTAAAAGAAAAACTGACATGGATGGTAATGTACATACGTTTAAAGGGATATTGGTTGCTTAAGGGTTTAAAAAAATTCATGGTATAGACTATGATGAAATTTTCTCACTAGTTGCGATAATTCCATTCAAATATAACTTGTGATTACAACTTACCATGATTATGAAATCTGGCAAATGAATGTCAAAACGACATTCCTTAATCAGAATAATGAGTCTTTTGTAATTTATATATTTATTGTTTATTAAATGTTTTTATTATGAAAAATTTAAATATTATGGTAAAATATATAGTCACTTGTTGTCGAGACTCAAAAGACAACTCTAACAAGTGCCTAAGTCCTCCACAGTTCGCCTCTATCTCTCGACACCGATGCATCACAACCTAATCGAAGAGTAAGTAAGAATTTCTTATTGATTTGAAGTACGTTTTCTACCCTAATTCTTCATCGATTATCTTAATGGAAAAGTGTGTGTTTTAATTCTTTTATTTTTTATTTTGAAATTATTCTTCATTAATCACCATGGTATGTTTGGATTGCTTTTATAAATTGATTTGTATGCATACTTTATGCATGTGTGATATAATGCGTTCTCATTGTGTGGATGTTGATGCTGCACAGTAGGTATGCCAACTTGATTTATATTTTTTTTACTCGACGGCCTTGTGATTTTAAATGTTAATCACAGAATGGGTGTTGGTGTTTGTGGTGAGCAGTGTGTATATAACAATATATTTAATATTTAAATAATAAATTATGTAAATATGATAATCCCAAGAGTAATATCACATAAATATATAAGTGTATTTTACTATATCTATAACTATAAAAATAGTATACATGAACATAACTATATATAGATATAACAACATATATTTAATATACATACATACATACATACATACATACATATATATATATATATATATATATATATATATATATATATATATATATTTATTTATTTATTTATTTATTTATAATTATATATAAATGTAGTTAACAATATGTATATCAACATATTACTATATATAATTGTATTTATCTACATCAATACCTATACATAGCCATTTGTCTAAATATATATAATTACATGAAAAACTATATATAACTACATTTGCAACATGTATAACTACAAGCTTCAGAAACTTAATATCCATTTATATCATTCAACTCATTCATACATGTTTCTTTTGGATATTGTATTATCTGTATCATTTTCCATATATTTTAGGAACCTAAATTTACTTTTTTCAACCTTAAATGTATTTTTATTGTATTTTTATATGTTTGTATAAATCATTATGATTTAATATGTTTAGAGTTTGTATTTTTATATGTTTGTTTCACTTAATATCATTTAACTAAAATTGATTTCTAATAAAATGTTCATTTATTTAAATTCATGTTGTAAATTTCTAAACAAATAATAATATGTTTGTGTAATAAATATTATAAAAAATTTCTAATATATATATGTGATATAGTTTCAATTTTCAAAGATAAAACTTTAAAAATAAAATTCATTTACAAAATAAAATTTGTACCTCATAATATGCAATATGTTATATTTATTATAAATAAATATTGTTTGAAATGTATCCATTAATTACAAAAAAAACATTGTCATGTATTCAACTTGAAAAAAATTTAAAAATAATTATTAAAAAAACAAATTCTTATATTTATATGTCATTTATATATTTTGAATAAAATAAAAAAGATATTTACTTGTAGAAAAATTTACTCATATATTTATATGGTAATCTATTTTGTTTGAACATAATTAAAGCAATAATTGATTTTTTACAAAATATTTAAGGCATGTATTTATATGCACAACATTATATTTGTTTGAATATTAAAGTTTCTAAAAATTTATTAATAACAATAAATAATAGGTAGAAATTTATCATAGTCATTAATATTTTAATAAAAAAATTATATAGAAAAACAAAAACAATATTATCTATTTATGAACTATATTTTCATTTTTAACATAATTGTAAAAAACAAAATAATTTACAAATATGTCAAATTCATTTATTTATATAAGTATACTAATAGTTATTTTAATATAAATATTAAAAAAACAACTATTTGAATAATATAGAAGCTCATATATTTAATTCATAATTTCATTTTACGCATTCATATGCTTTACACACACACACACACACACACACACACACACACACACACACACACACACACACACACACACACACACACACATACATGCATACAAACACACACACAAATATTTGATTTAAATATAAAGAATTTAGAATATTTTATAAATTGTGTACAATATATAATATTTTATTTTTATTAATTTTTCAAAATCAAAAAATTGTAAATACATTTACACACACGCGCACACACACACACACACCCACACATATAATAGTTTCATGTGTAACTATAGAAATACATTATGTATATAGGTATATGTGTGTGTTTGTGTGGGTGTACAGTAGTATATGCATGATACAAGTATATACACACTACTTTGAAAATGTAGATACATGTGTGAATATATACAAAATTACAAATATGTGTATGGTGATATATAATGAATAGTAATGTATATGGATGGATAAATGTGAGTGTGTGTGTAGGGCAGTGTATATGCACATATATATTTATGCATATATATGTAAATATCAACATTGATTTTGAGAAGAAAAATACTGCACATAAATATTAACATGTTCCACAAATTTGTAAGAGCATGAGCAGAAAGTGACATTATTACAAGATACTACTACTCTCTCAACTATAACACTTTGCCTCAAAATTTGATCAAAATACTACTTGCAATGATAAGGTTCATTCAATACTACATACCATGGAGTTACATTTTCATTCAATATTATAATTTGTTCAAATAAAAAAATCTATTTAATATCTTCTTCAACAACTATTCTATCTTTTTGTTCTAGTCTTGATAAGCTATTTTCAATTTTGCTTATATGTACATTTCTTACCTAATATCTCTAGTTCAAACTATTGTAATAGTAAAATTCATCAAATCAATCTAGGCCTGACATCTTTCTTTTTTATGATATATTTGATTATAAAATATTTAGTATATAATATGACTTTGGTTCCCACTATATATGATATTAACTTGCCAAAATAAAAGATTGTTGATACAAGTTCTTTCACTATAGTGGTGTAATTCAATTGGGCATTTGAGAGCGTTTTGTTATCATAATATATGATAACTATTAATAAATATTTGTAGTGTGTATATAGCAACGTATTTTCTAATATATAAACTTTTTTTTAGAAAAATATACAAAAATCTTAATTGATATTATGGTTTATTATTATTGAGACACAAAAATAATAATAATAGTCAAATAATCAAAAATATCTTGAATCACTCAAAGAGAATAAAAGCAATTCCATACATATTTTCATATATTTGTGAATATAAATAGGACCATATCATACATCTTCTTGAGAAAACCTAATAAAAGATTTACAATATTGAAAACATTTTTAATGTCAATCCTAAAGAATAAAAGAAACTATATTCTCATATTTTTCTTTATATCGAGTAGAGATAACAATGGAAAACTCATCAATAAATACTCACATAAACATAAGCTGAAATAAAATAATTTTTAATTTAAATATATTACTTAAAAACTAAAAAAAAATATTTTAATCATTGAGCTATTCGAAACTTTAAAAAAAATATTTGAATATAAAAATATTTAATTCATTAATCTATATAATAATAGTATCAACTACTATAATATAATACAACTTTCCTCCAAGTCATATTTATAGAAATAATATATGTAACTCAAAAAAATCATAAAAATGCGAATCTTATAGACTTTCCAAATACATTACATTATTTAAATCATTATGATTAAATGTATTATTAAAAATTAATTATTAATTAAATAAAACAAGAATGAGATATAATTTATACTATAAGTTTAAATACCTATAGAGGCAAAAGCATAAAATAACAAGTTGAATAATTAGTAAATCAAGAGAGATATAGTATTTTCTGCTATTTCTCTAGTTTAATTTTCGTACAAATATGATACCACAATGTTCCCCATACGAAGCTTATAGAAGTGAAAGAATTTTATACGAGACATTATGCCCCACAACTAGGATAACTTTGTTATAGCAGAAAGATGGTGATCAGAGGAGCTAGGGGATAGAAAGCAACGTCAATTTCATGAATAGATTATACTTTATGGATTTTCATTAGATACATTGATGAAGAAGATGTAATAAAAAAATATTATGTTTTTTTAACTATGTAAAACAAGGAGTAAGTAGATTACAGTTATTCAAAATTATTATGCATAAAATATTTCCATCATCCTGTGTTGTACGTGAACATGGTTGTGTGCTCCATTTTTATATATTCAAGTTTCTTATTGATTTGTTGATGGTTACTACTATTGACGATCAATCTCTATTTCATCTGCTAGTTCTTTTGTTAGCTTGTCAGCTCAGTCATGGCGGGGCAGAGCAACACCCCTTATAGGCATTGGGACTAGGAGATAGTTCTAGTTGTGGGGAGGCAAGATATGAATTTTGATGCGCCAAGCATGGCTCGTGGCTTGTTTTCTAGGTTTTTCTCTAAGATTTTTTAGATATATTTTCAAAAATTTTAATAATATTTGCATTTTCATATGAATGTTCATAGTGATGTTTTGTACTTTCTTTGTGAATTAAAATGAGATAATACTTTACCTTCTATTCTATATCTATATATATACCTACTGTTCTATATCTATACGACATCCATAAATACTATAGTGTATATCTATATATACTAAAGTATATATGTACATTAAATACTACAGAATATATATACATATATACTCAATATATGTACATAATCACTATAGTATTTAATGTACATATATACTATATATAACTATCTTATTGATGAGTATTATGTTTGTGATATTGCTTATGTTTTGTTGGGTGTCATGTTCTCTACTTTATCAATTGATACGTTGTTCTATTGAACCTACAAGTGCAATATATGGAAAAGATAAAGAAATATGAGAAATAGAAAAATAGTGTGTGCGCGTGCATGTGTGTGTGTGTGTCTTTAGACATATATAGTTATACAATATTCTCCTATATGCATGTATATTGCATATACACATGCCTATGAATTTTTAAGTAAATACAGAAAAATATCTGATTCATACGTACATGATAGCACTGTTAATTTGTTTTTTTATTGTTGAATGTTGCAGACTATCCCCGTTAATCCCAAGCCTTTTCTTAACAACATGATTGGGAAGATGATCGTTGTAAAACTCAAGTGGGGAATGGAATACAAAGGTGAGCTACATTGTGTTCTTTTCCTGTGCATTGTATTTTTTTTTCTAATTTTATTTTCTTTGGTTTTTTTAAGGTTTCCTTGCTTCGATCGATTTCTATATGAACCTACAGGTGTGCAAAACATCAATACCAATTAGCCTGTTGTCATTTCAACTTCTATTTCTCTTTTTTTTTGGCACATTTTAACTTTCTTATAATTAACAATGAACTGATATGTGAAGCTCGGCAACGCAGAGAAATATGTTAATGGGCAGTTCACTGGAAATCTTGATGAAATCTTGATTCGGTAATTTAAAAATAAGCTCATAATTATCTCATTGTCAGAAATTTCTACAAAATGATAGTTGGTATTGTATGTTCTAGACTATCTATTTATCAGCGGGATTGAATGGTGTTCTTTATTGGTTTGTAAATCTAGTATATTATGCTCCTTGTGCAGGTGTAATAATATTCTTTATCTACATGAAATACCAGAGGACAACTAACTAGAAGATGTTAACCATGCCTAAGAGACCGATATGTGTGTTTTTTAAGCCTTGGATTATTTTCTTTTGTTGTCTTTGATGGAATGTGTAGTTGCATGAAAGTACATGTGTCTGTGTTTACACACACACACAGGCACAAAAATACATGCACAAGTATACATACTTTAAACTAACACAACATTAATTAAAATGCAGCTGGAAGAGTAGCTAGTTACAAAAAGGGAATTGGTGGATGAAAGGAAGAAGGAGTTGGAGGTGGAGAGGTAATGTATGCTAGAACTAAAGAAAGCAATACAGATGGCCACAGAGGGACATGCTCTGGTGCTAGAGCAGTATGCAGATTTTGAGGAGTTGGGAGATAGAACGCAACATAAATAACATGAATAGATTATACTTTGTGCACTGTCATTATATACATTAATGAAGAATAATATGTAATCAAGTTTTGTTATGTTTCTATTTTAGCTATGTAACATATTGTATCATAATATTTTATTAACTAATTTTATTTTTTGTTAATTATAAATAATTGTTTATAGTTTATGTTTTTATTAAATTTAATATAAAAATTTAAAAAATATGTAATTAAATTTTATGTAAATAATTAAAAATATGAAAATAATTCTAGAATGAAAATAGCTAGAGATTTTTCTCTCGCTAATTTAGCTAGGGAATTTTTCCTTGCTAATTTAATTATTCCCTTGCTAGTTTTGCTAGGGAATATTCTCTCGCTAACATTGCTAGGGAATATATTTACTTGTTAATTTTTGTGATGAGCACTTTAGTTTGGGAAAGATTCCTTAGTTATTCTATCATTATATCCACTTTAGTGACATAAATATGTATTAAGCTAGGGAATTTTTCCTAGCTATTCGTTATTTTTCTTGTAGTGATAAAAGCATATACGATAAACCATTTTTTATAATTAACAAAAGCCAAAAATAATTCAGAAATAATTATGATACAAAAGTTACATGGTTAAAACAAAAATATAATATAAGTTTATAATCATTTATATCTAAATCATTGTCTTCATCATTAGCTTATGAATTTGTCCATGGTTCTTCTATGTGGATACTCTTCTAGAACTTGGTGTGCTATCTATCTCATCAAGGCCGCTAACTATGACTCCATATAGGTCATCTGCCATTCCATTGCATTCTTCATTTTTTTCATCTTATCATTCACTTGTATCATTTCCTACATATATATCAATTCAAACTTAAACAAAATAAATGATAACAACTTATTAATTTAGCAAAAATTATACATATGACCATCACTTATATGGTATTTACCAATATGCACGATAAATAGTGACTAAGAGAATCATGGAGTTTTGTGGCACATATATAGAATTTACCAATCATGTGCATAATTCATCCATAAAACAAATATTGATGCTGGATTTTATATTGACACTATCTAATATGTCTTTTCTTACTACAATATCAACATCATATAAATAATATTTTGTATTTACAGATTCATAACATACCACAACTTTCCTAATTGACACCAAGAGTCGACTAGTGTCACACACAATACACACCAAATTTTCTGTCAACAGTTTTAACTTCTCGTCCCCCTCCACATTGTTGTGCATGCCTAGTGTGCACATTTTGAGTTATGATTTGCTATAGAGCAAGGTAGAAAAATTTTTAATTTATGCACCCCTCATTTGAAATGAAACAACTAGTGATACCAAGGCACAATAGGCATAATGGGCACCTTCATTTTCTCCAAAAAAAAATAGAAACATCATAGCTAGCACCAAGGGAAATGCACACATGCACTACGCTGTTATAGTGCACATGTAGACTACGTTGTTTTAGAGCGCATGTTCAATCTCTAAAAACATTCAATAACACTCAAAAAAATAAAAGAATTTGCAGATTATCCGATGGATCAATAGCAGGAACAAAAAGCATAACTAACCCCCAGATTTACTGTAATGGGAGAAATATGGAGATGGCTATGAAGCCATTTTCTATTTGTCATGTTCTGCAAATCAATGATTAACCCACTTTAGATTAAAGAAAGTTACATCCAATATAAAATGACATAATAATAACATTTTCTTCAGTAAGTCATAAGAAAAAGGAAGGACTGGCATGCACATTTTAGTTCATTTCCAAGGGAGCTTACTGCAATTGAGGAGCACCAACTTGATCAGAGAAGAGTCACAGCTTTGATTCAGTTTTTAGGTTGAAACTCGCGGATGATGCATTTCCACAATCAAATAATAGATCATGTTTCACAATAGGAAGGCAAACATTGATTGCTCTCAAAAGTCCTTTCCTGCAATGAGAAAAAAAAGGTAATGCTAAAGCTTAAGATTGACTATGAAGATTTCAAAGCTTTTGAAAGAGAAAAAATCAAGTAAATAATGAACAAGAACACATTTCTTTACTTTGTGACATCTGCTCCTGCCATAGTTTTAGCTCCATTCCTACCTGGAGAAAAGCATCACAATAAAACAAAGAGTGACAATGTTTTTTATTCAAAATCTAATTAAGAACAGCACGCAAACACCCTTATTCACATTTACATTTCACTCCTCCATCTTGTAGTATTTTGTGAAGCATAAAGACTCGCGCATAACTCATGTAATAACCAAACTGATAAAGACAACATTCTGATGAAATCTTACATAATTAATCTTCAATTGTGTAACTATATATCTATACTCTTCACTCAAATCTCATGCCTAACACAAAATTTGAGAAAGATTCATATATATATATATATATTCATCTTCTCTAGAAAAGTAGATTGTATTTAAAAAAATTAATACTAGCTGGGAGTAAATTCTCTGGGCTGCTTCTAGCTGGGACATTTTTTCATCAAACACATTAATAGTTTCCAAAACATCAGGTGCACTAACAAACTACATGAACCTTCAAAAGAAAAAGTAGCAATCAACTTTGGTTAGAAAAACAATTGTTTGGTCTTGTTCGTAACCTTTTGAGATTCTTTTGGTAAAGCAAGTTTCAAGATCTTGGAATTGATCCACTTTGATCTCGATTGAAGATCCTGCAAGACCTGTTAGTGATTATGTGACTTTTAGCTCACTCACAAATGAATTTAAGAGAACACTACCAAGCTTCTCTATCTTCCCATTCCTCATGATGAACAAAGAACACCTACAATGAACAAAAAATCAATGAACATTTCTGCGTCCACATCCACCTCCATCACAGTCATGTCCTTTAGGTGCTATCTACTGTACAAAAAATAAAAAAATAAAAAAAATAATATAGATATGATGAACAACCATATATTTTAGAATGATATAGACCAATTGATTTCAACAAAATATAGAAAGTCTTTGATACTATAATATAATAATATAGTTATAACAATTTAATTATCGGCATAACTATCATCCTCCAATGGATCTTCTGACATTTCATATGATTCTAATAGATGTTTCAACTCATCTATATATAGAAAATGATCATCTTAAATTTTTATAAGGGCATCATTTGAGTCACATAAATTTTCTAGATATTCATCTACATGCACATGCTCAATATTATTTATGTCAAAATTTGATCAAGCTTTGATTTTGCCAATGACCCACCAGTCACTCTTATTACGAGATAAACTCGGATATGTATTATAATATACTTGTGAGGATTAAAATGGCATAATAAATGGAACATATTGATTATATCTATATTTATGATTAACATCCACTAGCTTATACTCCAAATGAATCTTTGTAACCACATTTCATGTAGGATCAAATGACTCACACGTCACACTTTAATAATATAATCTTATTATTTTCGAGTCCAGGATACTCTAACTCAATAACTTCAGCAAGTTGACCATAATAATCAATCTCATCTTCACTATAACTAGAGCCTTTAATGCATACACCACTATTTATTGTTTCTTTAGAATAACCATATCTAATTGTGTGAAGTTTATATCCTTTGATAAAATACCCAGGATAGGTTGTCAGATATCTAAACGGGCCTTTAATTTGATTCTAAATGAATATGTTGGAATCTCCATTTGAAGGATCATTTGCCTGTTGCATAAATTAAACAAATGATGTTAACAACTAAAAGATATTAATAAATCAATTAATTCAAAAAATTGAAACTTAATAATACTCACATAATTTTTGAACTAATTCGCAAATTTTGTTTCTAGCATAGAATCGACCTCATGGAAAGAAATGATTGGTTGTCTATGTTTTAACTGCTCAACATAAACACTACACAAATATAAATAGAGAGAATAATGTATATCAATTTTTAATTATTCCTATTAAGGACAAAATTAAACTATGATTAAACCTACAACTATGTTGGGTATACATACTCAATATATGGTGCAACCTACTCACAATTAAGTAAAACCTAGCTCCGAGTTCCTTTGTACTCTTCATCTGTCATACATCTTTTCTTTAATCTTATAAATACTCTTCTAGGGTGATTGAAGATAGATAGTTTGTCCACTTATTCATCTTCTACCAGCACACGATCTTCATTATTCCGAGGCACATTTCTATTTTTTGTATTGACATGATCCTAAAAATAATAAGAACAAAAAGATGATGCTTCTTCTACTAAATATGCATTGTAAATTGAACCTTCAACTTTTGACTTGTTTCTAACATTCAATTTCAAATTATGAAGATACCTACAACCATTATGTTAGGTTTCAATTAAATCAAATTACAATATTAATTTATGCTTGAAATAATAAACATAGCTACTTATACTTATTTATCTTTCAAAATGATACATCCACCTATATTGCACTGGCCAGGCTATCCTTTCTTCATATGCCAAATGACCCAATAAATGCTCAATTGAGTCAAAAAAACTCAGTGGGAATATCCATTCAAGCTTACAAAGAATGAGAGGATGTCATTCTCTAGTCTCACCATGTCATCTATTTTGATCGTGGTTGTAGTTTGCTATTTGAAGAAGAAACAAAGTTCTATAAGGACCCTCAAAACATTTAGGAAAAGTAATTCATAGAAAGAAATTGGTAAATCTTTACATAAATACATGATAGTCTTTTCTTTTCATTCCAAATAACTTTAGATTCTCATTATCCAGACATCTGCCCATATTTGAGATATATCCATTAGGGAATTTCAAATTTTTAAACCATTCATAGAATGTCTGCCTTGCCTTCTTATCAAGTGTGTAACAAGCTTTAGGGAATATTCTTGTGGCCTCGTTTAGTTTCAATTTAGGATGCCAATAGTAATAATTAACTTTTGTTTTGATTTTAAAGTGTCCTTTGTTTTTCTCTCTACATAACGGATAGTGTTGAAAATATTATCAAACATATTTATTTCAATATGCATCACAACTAATTTTTGATGGATTAAATTGGACTTCCAATAGGGCAAGTCCCAAAAAATATTGTGTTTCCTCCCGCCAAATATTTTGCATATTGGTCCATTAGTTTTAGTAACATCTATTTTAGTTAACTTCTTCAGACCCAAACTCTGAATCTCTATCAAGATATCTTTTAATGAACCAACAACTGGTACACTATTATCACTATTTTATTTTTATGAAATGTAGTTCTATTTTCACGAAATGGATGATTTGTAGGTAGAAATCTCAAAGGCAGATCTCCAACCAGACAATATTGTATATACAAAAAAATCACTTACCATCCACATAAGGGTTGCCCGCATAATGAAATTTTGCTTCTTTGAGATGTCATATGTATTCAAGCCACTATCCCACAAATTTTTTAACTCTATTATAAAAGGCTATAAGAAAACAACCAATATTTCTTTCAGATTTTTTGGCCCTGGAATCAATATTGATAGAAACATATATTTCTCCTTTATACATAACCATGTTGGTAAATTATAAGGTGTCACTATCACTAGCCATGTTGAATACTATTGTACAGATTGTTCAAAAGGCTGAAACCATCAGTGTAGAGACCCAATCTCACATTTTGACTTTCAACTACAAAATCTTGATGTATATGATTAAAATGCTTTCAAGCAACTGAATTTGATGGATGACACATCACCCTTTCTTTAGCCTCATGCTCAGAATGCCACCTCATATCATGTGCTGTAGCATTTGATGCATATAGTCTCTACAATCGAGGAATTAAAGGAAAGTAAAACATCTTCTTAATTGCAACTTTCATCTTTTGTCGCATATCTTCAACAAAAAGCACCTTCTTAAACTGAGGTTTATCACAAAACTTACAGCTAATTAAATTACTATCTCCACCCCAATATAACTTACATCCATTGAAACAACAATCAATTTTTTCAACTAGTACCCCCATACCTCATAGTAACTTCTTAGTGCTGTAAAAGTTATTAGTGACCAAATTATTATCTGGAATAATCTCATTCACGAGTTCTATCACCTGATCAAATAATTTCTCAGATATATGATTTTCTAATTTTTTGCTCATAAGTCGAGCCACAAGTGATAATTACCAATGTATTTTACAATTAAGCAACAAATCATTTTTTAAACTTTAAGCATTTCAAAAATTTCTAAGCTTTAGGATTAGATGGTTCATCCATGTAATCCATATTCAATTCACCATCAGTAGCTTCCATGGCCATTATATGGTATGTGTTTGATGCTTCTTCACTACATGCATATGATCCTTTACCCTCATTTCAGTCAATGTTCAAAGTCATTATACTTTCCCCATGATAAATCCAAACAAAATAATTTGGTACAAAGCCATATTTAACCACTTGGCATCTTATAGTGTTTTCATCATGAAATGACATATTTTAACACTTGTAGTTATTACATGGACAATTAATTTTATTTCCTCCCATCCAGCTCAGTCGACTACATGCAAAGTTGATGAAAGTTCCTAGCTCACTCAAAAAATCTTGATTAAAAATTCCATTCATAAAAATTTTGTACATCCACTGATGATCTGAACTCATTTTGCCTTCTTATATTTCCAAATAATAATGCTCAATCATAATTTTGAAAGAAACATACAATGAATAAAAATAATACTAATAATAAAATAAAATTACTTACAGATGAATATGCAAAGATAAAATATCATTAATATTGAAGCAATTCATTCGTAGAATCTACATGAAGAAACAAAGCATTTATTAGCACACTAAAAATTAAAAGATACCACGCTATTACTAGATGAAGGGATCAAACCACGTGAATGTGGATGGACATGAAAGGGAAGTCAAAAAGAAAGGAATTGAAAGTTTAAAGGAGTAAGCTTCTCACTTCTCAATGAAGATCAAAGAGAAAAATTTCTACTGTGATTCGACTCAATTTTTGAATATTATAATAAAAAAGAATGAAAATAGTAATAGAATAAAGATCTAATTCCTAGAACTCTTGGCAAATAAATTAATAAAGAATTCAGACATGAACAAGAATAAATTTTGACTAGAAAACATATCATACAAAGTATTTAACTAGGAAATATAGATGTGAAGCAAGCTACAATTATAGATTCCTAGCATTACAAATATAGACATATTAGAGATACAAAGAAATAAAGATATTAAAATTAACATAATGTAGGAACACTTATATAACTATAAGACAATTTGACAGATAAGTGAATGGATGATACATGTTTACTTATTGTGTTTATATGCATGATAATTTTATGCATAATGTGTTTGTGCATAATATGTTTATGCATAAATAGATGATGAATAACATTTTAATGCATGAACATGTTTTTATTCATAACATGTTGATGCATAAACAATATGCATTACATTTTGCTATATGCATAAACATGAAATACATTTAACATGATACTATGCATAATGTATTATTATGCATAAAAATATGTTTTTGCTTAAACACATTATGCATAACATTTTTATGCATAATATTTATGCATAAATAAGTTATGCACAGCATTTCATGCATAAATAAGTGTTTGAGCATAACAAGTTTATGCATAAATAAATATAATTTATTATCTAATAATAGAAGGGTAATTATGGGTTTTAGATTTTGCGAAAAAAAATGACCCAAATCATAAATAATTTTGATTTGGGTCCCTAAAAGTTAAAAAAAATGGTGATATTATAATTAGTTTCATTGTATAATCTTTTAACATAATTTCCCCTTTTTTATAACATTTTATCTATTTTTTTTATTTTTTTACCATCATATATCATATGATTTATCCTATAATATACTTATAAATATATATATAGTTTTTTATTTGTATTTTTTATAATTTGTATAAGAAAATCAATTATGTGGTAAACATACCTACATATGATAAAGTTATCTGAAAACTAATTTTTTTGTGCTTAAAATAAAAATCTACCTATTTATTATATCAATATATATCATTGTGAAAAATAATATTTTTGCAACTATTTACCCAGTAGAAAATATATTAAATAAATTTTTAATTTTAGTAAAATCACACTAAATATCTATTTTCATTTTAAGTGAGTTGACAAAATATCTTTAGAAAATGATATCTTGATATATATTTTTCACATATGATATTATTCAAATTGATAAAACTAATAAAGTTATAGGTTGAATATTATTTAGACTACATGATGAATTAGAGAAAAATTTTAAAATTAATTAAATAAAGATAAAATATTGGAAAGAATAGTTTCCATTTTGTTAAGAGAAAATATTATAAAATAATTATATGATAATTCATAATTCATATTTCAAAATATTGAACTACTACAAATATGTTATTTATATGATTACTATAATATAAATATATATTGTAAAAAACTTGCATGTAAAAGGATAATTGACTCAGTTTTAGGTTTCATTAGGACACTTATCTATTAAATCCTTAACAATAGCCAATAGCCAACAAGCAATTTGCACATCCATGCACACTGCTCAACACAAATACCAACACCTATTTTGTGATTAACATCCAAAACCACAAGACTATATGAGTGGCAATAAACATGGATATCAAGTCTGCATACCTACTATACAATATTAACATCCAGACAATGAGAAAGCATTATATCACACATGCATGAAGTCTGTATACGAATCAGTTTATATAAGAAATCCATGCATACCATGGTTATTAATCATTTTGGTACTTGCAATGATTTACCTTGAACATCCAGATTAATACTATGTGCATTAGGAGGATCCTCGGCCATTTATATAATTATGGCAAAAACTTGAGTTTACACGCTATCATACAGACACAAATATCTACTATATAATTTCTATGGAAAATGCAATATACTGTAATATTTAGGGTTGAAGGAGAATTTCGAAAGAACAAACAGTAGAATCCAAACACACACTCCTGCATTAAGATAATCGATGAAAAGTTAGGTTATAAAGCATACCTCAAATAAATAAGAAACTCATAGCTGAAGGAATTCTCGCTTACTCTACTAATAGGTTAGGATGTATCTGTGTAGAGAGAGAGAGGCGAACTACGGAGGAGTTTGATGCTTGTTAGAGTTGTCACTATAGTTTCGTCAACATGTGAACACAAAACAATAGTGTTTTGAAGTTTTAAAATTCCCAAAATAATTTAAATTTTCGTTATCAAAACATTAAATAAACAATAAATATATAAAATACATAAAACTCATATTTTTATTATTATAAAATATTTTCAAGAAGTTTATTTTCATGTTGCAAGGTACAAATGAAAAACAAACATCTTATAATTTTTAATTATCAAATTAATAAAACAATAAATATATAAATAAATTCAAAAAATAAATGTATAGCCTTATAACTAGAAAAAAAAAATCAAATGACGACAAAATTTGCAAACTTCATATTGCAAGACACATATGAAAATATGATTTGTCTTTAAGCTACTCTCCTAAAAGTTATAAAATACTCTTTATGTTAATATATATATATATATATATATATATTTTATGTTTATAAATTTTTAAGAATTCATATTAATTTTTATAAAAATAATATGAAAAAATTTTAAAGGCATAAAATTTCATATTATTTGACATAATTTATAATTTATAGAATTCTAAAAATTACTTAAAGTGAGAAGATTATTAAAAAAAAAGTTATATTTATTATTTTAATAAAGGTAGCATATTAAAAGCTAAAAGTAAAAATCTTACTCAATTGTTTAATTCTTATAAATTTTAGTAGGGGCAAACATCTATGTATTTATCTTTAAATATCAATTTATGTTCTTTTAAATTTTATTAAAAATTTTAAATTTTATTTATAATTCATAATTTTGAAATTTTTTAGTAATTATATTTTAAAAAGATTTCTATAATCAAAGAAGATATTGTTTTTAACTTTAAATAATATTAATATTTACTAGTATATTCGTTAATTCAAATATTTTTGTAAATATCTTTTATTTAATCATACAATAAATTATTTTAGCTTTTATAAATAAAGAAATTTTAATTTATATTCATTTATTTTTTAAAATATCTTATAATTTATTATAATTATAGAATTAATTATTTAATGTATTTTAATACAAATATTTAAATTTCATAATTAAAAAATTTAAAAAAATTTTTATGTATAATTTTTTAAAAATTTTATAATCATAAAATAGTTATTTTAGTCTTTATTAATGTAAATATTTTCGTATTTATATATATTTGAAATTATTTATATAAAATATTCTATTTGTATATATATATATATATATAAGGAGAATGTATCTTATAAGGATCGCTTAATTATAGACCATGACATACCTTTAATATATAAAATTACATAAAATATTAAAACAAATAAAATGTGATAAAAAATTAAATCTTTAAAGATTAGCGATAGAAATTATCACCAGCCCAAATAGCTAGGCAAAAATCTTTAGATAAAGGCATATATTTTGTGAAAATTATCATTCAAGGAATAATCACTTATAATTAAATATAAAATCATAAAAAATTAATATATTTATTTCGCGATGAATTTGTCTCGAACTAATTAGTAGGTATAATCCAACGCTAAAGCCATTGCTAAAATTGCCACCATTCTTTGCATGAAAATCTACCACAATATTAACCAAGGAAATTTTTAATCAAAAATTTCAGTCATTAATCTATCAGAAATCCATTGGAAATTTGTAATTCAAGGTAAAATAAAAAATCTTTTGCTAATTCTTACCAAATCTCTCATGAATTAGCTAGGGATAATTCCCTTGCAAAATTTTACAAGCTAAACAGATACTTTCTTGTAATGATCTATATGTTTGTCTATCTATATATCTATCTGTTAATCTATCTATATGTCTATCTATCTGTTTATCAATCTGTCTATCTATCTGTATATCTTATATATAACTTTCAATCAATCAATCTAGCTATATAACTATTTGTCTCTCTATCTATCTTTCAATCAATCAATCAATCTATGTATATAATTATTTGTCTCTCTATCTATCTTTCTATCAATCAATAAATTTATTTATCAATGTGTCTATCTATCTATCTATCAATTTATCTATCTATCTAACTATCTATCTATTAATTTATATATCTATCTCTCAATCTTTTTATCTATTTATCTATCTATCTATTTGTCAATTTTTATGTCTATCTATTTTTCTATCTATCTATCCAACTATCTTTCTAATTATCTATTTAACTATATATATATATATATATATATATATATCTATTTGTCTATGTATCTATCTATCATTATATCTATATGTCTATCTATCTAAATATCTGTCTATGTATATCTATATGTCTATATGTCTATATGTCTATCTAACTATCTATCTATATGTATATCTATATGTCTATCTATCTAAATATATATCTTTCTAATATCTTTATATTTGTCTATCTAACCATCTAGTTATATATCTATCTGTCTATCTATATGTGTATCTATCTATCTATCTATATATCTGTCTATCTTTTTATATATCTATCTGTCTATCTATTTATCTATCTATCTATTTATCGATCCATTTTTCTATTATCAATCTATATATCTATTTATCTATCTATCTGTCTAACTATTAGTCTATCTATCTATTTGTCAATCTATCAATCTACCAATCTATATATCTAACTATATGTCTATTAATTTTTCTATCTATCTATAAATGTAACTATTAATCTGTCTATCAATCTGTCTATCAATGTATCTATCAATTTGTCTATCAACTTGAATATCTATCTATCTATTTGTATATCTATAAGTCTATCTATCTGTCTATCTGATTGTTTATCGATCTATCTATCTATCTATCTATCTATAAGTCTATCTATACGTCTATTTTTCCGTTTATCTACACGTATATCAATCAATCAATCTATCTCTCTTTCTATCTATCTATTTATTTGTCTATCAATCTGCATATTGTTGTGTCTATCTATCTTTCTAACTATCTATCAATCAATTTACTTGTTTGTTTATCTATCTATCAATCTATATGTCTAACAATTGTTCTATGTTTATATCTATTTATTTATTTATCTATCTATCTATCCATTTATTTATCTATTTATCTATCTATAAATTTATCCTGGTATCGATCTATCTATAAATTAATTTGTCTATCTATTTGTAAATCTATATATCTAACACTCTATATATTAATATGTCTATCAATGTGTATATATATTTTTATAGCTATCTATCTATCTTGCTAAAAATATGTTTATTTGTCCATCTATATTTCAATCTATCTCTATCTATTTATTTATCTATCTGTTTATCAATTCGAGCATCTATCTATCTATACGTCTATTTATTTATCTATTTATATGTGTATCTATCTATCATTCTATCTATATAACTAACTATCTATCTGAATATATATCAATTTATCTATCTCTCTAACTATCTTTCTATCTATCTCTCTATCTATATATCTATCTACCTATCTATTTGTTTATCTATCTATCTATCTATCAGCTTGTCTATCTTTTTGTCTCCCTATTTGTCTATCTATCTATCTATCTATATGTCAATCTATTTGTTTATCTATCAATCTATCTTTCTGAATCTCTAATTATCTATCAATCTATCAATCTATATGTCTATTTATTCTTTATATAATAATTTATCCATTATTCTATATATATATATCTATCAATTTTTATATCTTTCTATCTATATATCAATCTATCTATTTGTTAATATAACTATCTATATATCTATCTATGTAAATGTCTATCTATATATTTATCTATCTCTCAATATATGTACCTAGCTATATATCTATCAATCTATCTATTTATCTATCTATCTATCTATTTGTCTATATATCAATATATATATATATATATCAATCTATTTATATATCTGTTAATCTATCTATCTGTCTGACTAACTATATTTCTATTGATCTTTCTATATATATATATATATATATATATCTATCTATCTATCTATATATGTATCTATTTGTCTATATATATGTCTATCTATCTGTCTATCTATCTATCTATTAATCTATATTTTTGTCTATCTATATGTCTATAAAACTATCTGTCTATCTATCAGTATATCTATATTTCTTTCTACCTATATATATATATTTGTCTATCTATCTATAAAACAATGTGTGCATCTATTTAACTATCAATCTGTCAATCATTTTGTCTATCAATTTGCTTATTATTCTATCTATTAATCTATATATAAATGTAATTATCAATTTTTCTATCAATCTATCTATCAATCTTGATATCTATATGTTTATATATCTTTTAATCTATGTGTCTAATTATATGTGTATATATCGATCTATCTGACTGTCTATCTATCCATCTATCTTACAGACTATAACTCCATCTTTCTATCAATCTAAACCTCCTATCTATTTATCTATCTATCTATTTATATATCCAACTATCAATTCATATTTCTATCATCTATAGTTGTGTCTATCTATCTATTTTTTATCTAGCTTTATATGTATCTATCTATCAGTCTATTTTTCTATCTATTTGTCTATTTATCCATATATATATATATATATCTATATTTGTTTATATGTCTGATAATCTATCTATCTATCTGTCTGTCTATCTATCTATCTATCTATTTATCTATCTGTCTATCTGTTAATCAATCAATCTATCTATCTATCTATCTATGTGTATATATGTCTGTCCATCTAATTATCTAATTGTATATATATATATATATATATATATATATCTATCTATATATCTATCTATCTATGTATCTATGTATCTATCTACCAGCATGTCTATATATGTGTATATCTCTCTATCTATCAGTCTCTCTATATATGTGTCTACCTTTATATCTCATTGTCTATATATCTATATGTCTGTCTATCTTTCTATTTATCTATCTATCTAACTATCTATATATTTTTTTATTTATCTATCTATATATCTTTCTTTCTATCGTTCTATCTATCGATCTTACTATCTATCAATCTATTTATTTATATTTCTATCAATCTATCTATCTATCTATTTATCTATCTATCTACTTATCTATTTATATGTTTGTCTATTTGGCAATGTATATGTCTATATATATATATATATATATATATATATATATATATTTATTTATTTATTTATTTATATTTATATATATGTTTATCAATTAGTTTATCTATCTATATATTTGTCAATTATATATATATAGATATATATATATATATATATATATATATATATCTATCTATTTATCTATGAATCTATATATCTATATATTCATCTGTCCTTCTTATCTATTAATCTATTTTTCTATCTATCTATCTATCTATTTGTCTGTTTATATGTCTAACAATCTATTTTTCTATCTCTTTATCTCTCTATCAATTAATTTGTCTACATATATGTCTATCTATCTATATATTTATCTATATATCTATCAATCTATTTATGTCTCTATATATAAATCTATCTATCAATTTGTCTATGAATTTATCTAGTAATTTGTCTATTAATCTATCTATAAATTTGTCTATCTCTCTATCTATCTATTAATCTTTTTATCAATCTATTTATCTATCTATATAATGATCTATTTGTCTATCTATTTATCCAACTACCTATCTATCTATATGTGTAAATATGTAACTATTTGACTATCTATCTATCTATATTTCTATTTATCTATCAGTCTATCTATGAATCTATCTATGTATCTTTCTATTCATCTATCTTTCTATTTATCTATCGCTCTATCTATACATCTATCTTTGCATTTAGCTAACTATATATCTATACATATATCTTTGTCTATATCTATCTGTCTATTAATCTTTCTTTCTATTTGTGTGTCTATATGTTTATCTTTCTATCTTTTTATATATCTTTATATCTTTCTTTCTATCATTGTATATATTTATTTATCTATCTGTCTATCTGTCAGTTTATCTATCTATTAATCTATCTTTCTATCTCAATGTCTATCTGTATGACTATCTTTATGTCTATATATCTATTTTTCTATCAATATGATAGTATATCATTCTGTTTATCTCTCTCGCTATCTTTCTTTCATTCTTTTTATCTTTCTATCGATTTATATATCTATCTATCTTTCTATATGTCTTTGTATCTATCATTCTATCTATGTATATATCTATTTATTTATCTATATATATATATCTATCTATTTATCTATTTTCTATATATCTATTTGCCTGTCTATCTATCTATCACACTATCTATCAATCTATCACACTATCTATCAATCTAGCTATCTTTTTTTCTATCTATCTATTTTTCTGTCTATAGGATAGTCTATCTTTCTATCTATATATAAGTTTACAGTCTATCTATATGTATACTATCTATATCTGTCTGTTTATCTATTTATCTATAGTCTATCTATTTGTCTTTAAATCTATCTATATATCTATCTTTATATCTATCTATATATATGTATGTCTATCTGTTTGTCTATCAATTTGTCTATCTATCTATTTGTCTATCTGTCTATATGTTTATCTAGCTATCAATCAATCTATTTGTCTATCAGTATGTATTTATATCTATCTATCTGTATGTTTGTCTATCTATCTATCTTTCTATATATATGTCTATCTATCTATCTAATTATCTATCAATCTATTTAACAAATCATCTATCTATCTATCTGTTTGTCTGTGTATCTATCTAATTATCTATTGTGTCTATTATCAGTTTATAAATCAATCTATCAATCTATATATGTATTTATCTATCTTTCTGTCTATTTATCTATATCTATCTAACTAACTATCTATCAATCTAGATGTCTATTTATCTGTCAATATATCTATCTTGCTATCTATCTATATATCTCTCTATATGTCTATCTATGATTATTTCTATCTCTCTAGCTATCTATTTGTCTATCTTTCTTTCTATCAATCTGTCTATCTATCTATCTAACTATTTTTCTATCTATCTATATATCTATAGGTCTGTCTATCTATCTTTTAATCTATTTATCTATCTATCTATCTCTCTATTTTTCTATCTATTTGTCTATCTTTCAGTCTATCATTCAGTCTAACTATCTATCTATCTGTCTATCTATATATCTATCTATCTATGTATTTTTTTATATATCAATCTATCATTCCATCTGTCCATCTATCTATCTACCTATTTATCAATTTGTCTATCTATAAGTTAACTATTTTCCTATATATCTATCTATCTATCACTTTGTCTAACTATATGTCTTTCGATATGTTTATCTATCTATTTATCACTCTATTTATATATTTGTCATTCAATCTATCTATCTTTCAATCTATCTATCCATATATATGATCCATCTAACTTTCCATATATCAATGTGTCTATCTATTTATTTATTTATATATCTATATATCTATCTATATGTCTATATGTCTATCGATCTATCTATATATGTGACTATTGATCTATCTAACTATTTGTTTATTTATCTTTATATCTATCTATCTATCTATTAGTCTATATATCTGTCAAACAATCAACTTATCTATCTGTCTATTTAATAGTCACTCTATCTATCTATCTAAATGTGTATTTATGTGTTTATATATCTATCTAACTAACTGCCTATTAATCTACCTATCAATATATATATCTATTTGTAAATCTATCTATCTAACTATCTATCTATCTATATATATGTCTGTCTATATATCTTTCTATCTATTAATTTATTTGTCTATCTATTTATATATCTATCTATCTATCTGTCTGTCTATCTATCTGTCTATCTATCTGTCTATCTATCTATCTGTGTATCTATCTACCTATCTATTTATATATCTATCTATCTCTTTATAAATCAATTTGTCGACTTATCTGTCTATATATCTATATATTTATATATCTATCTATATATTTATCTATGTATCTATCTTTCTATGTCTCTGTATAACAATCTGTTTATCAATCTATCAATCAATTTGTCTATCAATTTGTCTATTAATCTATCTATTAATCTATCTATCAAATTGTCTATTAATCTTTCAATCAATCTATTTAATTATTTAGCAAGCTATCTATCTATCTAACTATCTATCTACCTACCTATCTATCTATCTATCTATATATCTATCTATCTGTCTATCTATCTATATATCAATATATTTATATATCTATTTGTATACAGTCAATCTATTCATCTATTTATTTTTCTTTCTATCTGTCTATCTTTCTATTTATCTATCTGTCTAAATATACATCTATCTATATGTTTAATTATCTATATATCTATATGTATATCTTTTTGTCTATGTATTTGTCTATCTATCCTTTTTCTATCTATATGTTTATTTGTTTATCTATCTGTCTTTCTACATGTCTTTCTATCTTTCTATTTATGTATATATCTTTTTATCTATCTATCTGTCAATCTTTATATATATATATATATATCAATCAATCAATCTGTCTGTCTATCTATCAGTCTATTTATTTGTCTATCTATCTATCTTTCTGTTTATCTATCTATCTATTTATCTGTCTATATGATAGTCTATCTTTTTGTATATCTATCTGTCTATTATGTATCTAATTGTTTATATATATATATATATATATATCTATCTATTTATAAGTCTATCTATTTGTATGTCGATCTATCTATATATCTATTTGTCTATCTATATGTATATCTGTATGTCTATCTATTTGTCTATTTGTCTATCTATTGGTCTATATATATCTCTGTATATCTATATATCTATCTATATATCCATTTTATCTATCTATCTATTTGTCTATTTATCTGTTTATCAATCTATCAATCAATCAATCTATCTATTTTTCTATCTCTCTATCTATCTGTAGTTCGATCTATATATCTATCTGTCTAACTATCTTTCAATCAAGTTGTCTATCTATCTTTCATTCTATTCGTCTAGCTATTTATCTATTAATATTTTTCTCTATCTCTCTATCTATCTATTTAAGAGTCTATATATCTGTCTATCTTTCTATCTATCTATATTTTTAACTATCTATCTATCAATTTGTCTATCTATCAATCTTAAAATATCTATCTGTCTGTCTGTCTATCTGGTTATCTTTCTTTCTATGTGTTTATCTATATGTCTATCTTTCTATATATCTATTTGTGTACCTATCTGTCTATCTTTCAATCTATCTATTTGTCTAACTATCTATCAATATTTCTATCTATCTATCTATCTCTCTATATATCTATCTATTAAACTATCTGTCTATCTATCTGTCTATCTCTCTATCTATCAATATATATGTCTATATATCTATATCTATCTTACTATCTATTTTTTTATCTAACTAAATCTCAATCTATCTGTCCATCTATCTATCAACCTAGAGGTGTCAAACGGGTCGGTCCGGCCCGGCCCAGCATGAGGCACGGCACGGTTCGGCCGTGCCTGGGCCGGCCTGGCAAGTTCAAAAACCGTGCCCGGGCCCGTGCCGTGCCCGGGCGAAGCAAGGCACGTTTCGTGCCGTGCTTGGCACGAGCCGTGCCGTGCTTGGCACGAGCCGTGCCGTGCCTGGCCCGACACGGCTCGTGCCTAGGCACGGCACGCCGGCACGGGTCCATCCCGTGCCGGTCCCGCAGGCACGCGTGGCACTGGCGGCGTGCCAAGCGTGCCGTGGCGTGAGTCGCGACTCACGAGTCGTGACTCGACCCCTCAGGCCCCCCCCCCCCCCCCCCCCGGTAAAAAGACCGCGGGTCGGGTCCAAACAGACCCGACCCGCGGTCTTTTCTGCCGAAAACTGAGAAAATCGAAATATCTAACGGGAAAAAAAAAATTTTCAAACTCCAACGGCTAGGGGGCAGAATCCGACGGTCCTCGTGATTATGCCCCTTAAATATAATAAAAAAATTCAAAAAAATAATAAAAAAATAATTTTTTTTTAAAAAAAAAACTTTAATTAGCCTATAAAATCTACCCCCCTCCCTATAAAATTTATGTTTTTCAAAAACATAAATCCTCTCTATATTTTCTCTCTCTCACATAAACCGTGCTTCTCTCTCTCGGCCCTCGTGTTTTTGATTTCGGCTTGGATTTTCGTGAAACTCAACTTGAGTTTTGAACATCAAAGCTTCCTGCGGTGCATCTTGCACGTGAGTGACCTCATTGCTTTTACCGGGTAATATAATTTACTTTTTTTTTATTTTCTCTCTAAAGCTTCTGTCTCTAGAAAAAAGTACGAAAAATAAAAAATGACAAATTCACCTAACACAAATTTAAATTTTGAAAATGAAAATGTTAGTGTTACACAAACGTCTGTGGCTCCTGAAACTTTGGTTTCTCCTGTCATCTCAGCCCAAAGTTCTAAAAAACAAAAAACTAGGAGGACTTCTGTAGTTTGGACACATTTTAAAATAATAACACAATTAGATGTTAGGGGTGAGGAACATGAAATGGCACAGTGCAATTATTGTATGCGACTTTTAACATGCAAGAGTACATGTGGGACTGGGCACCTAAAGAGGCATGCTGAAATATGCTCCAAAAAACATGGACCGTTAGATCCTAGGCAAACCCAACTTGGCACTACATTTTTTGAGACTGGATCGAGTTCAGTCTCAAAGTTTACTCCCTTCGTATACTCCAGCGAGTTGGGTAGGGACGGCATGGCCAGGCTCATCACATTGATGGGTCTTCCGATCAGATTTTCGGAAGATCCGAGGGTAGTGCGCATCATGCAGACTTATTTTCAGCCATCCTATCGTAGGATTCCTAGGTCCACATCTAGGAGTGACATACTAAAGATATATAAGTTAGAAAACAAAAAATAATTAAGGAATTTTTGGCATTTAGTGGAGTGGTCTCCGTGACGTCCGATATATGGACATGTCACGATGATTCTTCTTATGCATGTATCACTAGTCATTATGTCGATTCAAACTGGACAATAAATAAAAAAATATTAGGATTACAGAGATTCTTCATCCTCATGATGGCCCGGCCATTTTTGAGTGTATGATGAAAATATTTAGGGAATATAAAATTCAAAATAAAATTTTTAGTGTCACTTTCGATAATGCTGTGAATAATGGAGTAGCGATCAATATGTTTGTTAGGAATATTAGAGACGCACCTTTAGGAGAGATATTTCATGTCAGATGCATGTGTCATGTTATTAACCTGATAGTTCAAGCGGGTATGAAGGTGTGTTCCCCCGCGTTGGAAAATATACGCAATGCACTCAAGTATATTCGCACTCCTCGCAGACTACAAGAGTTTGGTAATCTCTGTTTGTCTGCGAATCTTAAGAAGAAGAAATTCCAATCTGATGTGAGACATCGTTGGAATTACACGTACCTGATGTTGGAATCATGTGTTGGATACGAACACGTGATATCCGACTATGTCAATAGTAAGAGTGGCGAACTTATTGTTGACGACACTGACTGGGATTCAGGAATTTCATTTATGAAATTCCTGAAGATATTTTATGACACGATGAACATGTGTTCGTCGGTTTATACGCCCACCACTTGCATTGCACTCCGTTGCATATGCAACATTAGTAGCATGTTTAGGATGTATCGAGCGGACCCGACGCTCAGCCATATGGTTGTAGAGATGGAGACCAAGTACCTGAAGTACTGGTCCACCATTCCATCTCTTTATTGCCTCGCAGCATGCATGGACCCTAGGGCTAAGGTGGAAGGGGTTGAAAACACCTTGACTTTCATTTCCTCGTGCATGAACCTGGAAGAGCCACCTGAAGGGTTCATTTACGAGAAGTTGACAGACCTATATACATACTACGATACTAGGTATGGTGGTGGTGGTGTTGAGACTGTGAGTACGGACTCTAATACCTTGTTCGGAGATGACGCTTATTCCATTAACCTAGCGAGGGGGAAACGTAGGGGTGGACCTTCACATAGGAGCGAGCTGTCTCGGTACTTAGATACCGATTACTGCTCAATCCTATCACCTTCTGACAATAAGAATCTTGATTTATTACAGTGGTGGAAATCATATGAGTCCGCCTATCCCGTGCTATCTAGGATGGCACGGGATCTACTGACTCCTCCGGTGTCGAGCGTAGCATCGGAGTCTGCTTTTTCTGTTGCAGTGAACGTGATTTCGGATAGGAGATCGAGATTACGTCCAGATATGGTTGAGGCTTTGGCATGTTTGAAGGATTGGGATGAATCGAGATTTAGCATCAGTGATCATGCTGAAGCTGGGACTATGACAGACACTGCAGTCGCATCCAGTACGATGGCAGAGGAGCTGATTGCCGATGATGATGACCCATATGATACTGATCTTGATGTTGCGGCTGATGATTCTCATTATATGCCGCTTGACGATTGATGCTCATCTGCTCTTTTTTTTCGATATTTTTTTTTTATTTATACGCTTTGTTTGTACTTTGTATTATACGTTGTGTTGAAGTTGAAACTTATAATTTTTTTTTCGGAGTATTGGTTTCAAAAGCTATGAATGGTAATTTTTATTTGCGTAGGTTTAAATTTTTTTTAATTAAAATTTTTACTTACTTAATGTATTTATTTATTAATTTAAGATTTAAATATTATTTTAAAATATTATTAACTTTAAATCTTAATATTTAATTAATACATTAATACTTAAAATATGCTAAACTTAATTGAAAAAAAAAAAATTTTCTAATTTTTTTTACATACTTACATTAATTTTTAAATGTAATATTTTTTACAAAAATTTATTTTTATTATTACATAAACTTAAATAAGATAAAAAGAAACTAATAAAAAATTTAAAAAAACAAATTTTTTTATAATCTGCCAAGTCAAAGTGCCAAGAGTGCCAAGTATGGACCGTGCGCCGTGCCCGTCTTGGCTGTTGCCCTGTTGGCTCCCGGTACCGGACCCCGGTTGGCCGGTCCAGGAGACAGGTCCAAAGCCAACCGTGCCCGAGCGGGCCGGGCACGGCACGGCACGGCCTCGCCGTGCCCACGGCCGTGCCGTGCCACGGGCCGGGCCGTGCCCGACTTTAAAATACGTGCCGTGCCGGGCACGGCACGGTAGCACGGCGGGGCACGTGAAAAACGGGCCGGCGTGCTGGGCCGGCCCGTTTGACACCTCTATATCAACCTATCTAACTATTTGTATAACTCTATGTCTATCTATTTATCTATCTTTCTGTCTATCTGTCTAACTATATATTATTTATTTGTCTATGTAAATGCCTTTCTATATGTCTATATATGCATATCTATCTATCTATCTGTGTATCAATCAATCAATCTATCTATCTATCTATCTATGAATCAATCAATCTATCTATCTATCTATCTATTAGACATCTATCCATCTATCTATCCGTCTATATATCCATCGATCTATACATATATCTTTATGTCTATATTTCTTCTATCTATATATATATATATATATATATATATATATATATATATATTATATATATATATATATCTGTTTGTCTATATTTTTGTCTATTGATCTATATATATATATATGTATATCTATGTGTCTCACATCTATTAACTATCTATCTATGAATCAATCTGTCTCTCTATCTATCTATTTGTCTATCTACCTTTCTATCTAACTAAACTTTTCAAAACTATCTATCTATATTACAATCTTTCTATCTAACTATTTGTGTATCTATCTATCTATATATATGTTATATATCTATCTATATTTCTATCTATCAATCATTCTATTTGTCTATCAATCAATTAATTAATCAATCTATCTATCTATTTATCTATCCATCTATTTAACTATATCTATCTATCTGACATCTCTCTATTTATCTCTCTAGCTATATTTCTATCTATCTTATATATCTATATCTGTATATTTATTTGTCTATCTATCAATCAATTTATATATCTAACTATCTATCTAACTACCTACCTACCTATCTATATGTCTATCTATATATATTTGTATATCTATCTATCTATCTGCCTGTCTATATATCTGTTAATTTCGATATCTATCTATCTAACTATCTATATATTTATTTGTTTATCTATTTGCCTATCTATCTATCTATATAACTAATTATATATATCTCTATCTATTTTTCTATTTATCTATCAATGTCTCCATCTATCTATCTATCTATTTCCGT